>JBAMJV010003308.1:0-114171 GCA_037951105.1 Echinarachnius parma | reverse complement strand
GGAAGAGCACCGATCTAGCAATCCGGAGGTCTCGGATTCGAATCCCGTTGGAATCCCATTTTCTTTGCCTTCTTTTAATCACAATATATTTCTGGTCAGTTTCCCTATATGTTTGAATTAATTATTACAAAAAGCTGTATCGCTTCGGCGATCCCTCGCATATATCCCCAAGTTGATTTGTATCCTTCGGGTTTATGTCAGGTTTATAATAGCTTCTGACCATTCTGGCAATGAGAATTAAGGGGTTTCGGGGACGAGTATTGTCTAGGGTTTTCTATAGCTCAGTCGGAAGAGGCACCGGTCTAGCAATCCGGAGGTCTCGGGTTCGAATCCCGTTGGAATCCCACTTTCTTTGCCTTCTTTTAATCACAATATATTTCTGGTCAGTTTCCCTATATGTTTTAATTAATTATTACAAAAAGCTGTATCGCTTCGGCCTTCGGCGATCCCTCGCATATATCCCCAAGTTGATTTGTATCCTTCGGGTTTATGTCAGGTTTATAATAGTTTCTGACCATTCTGGCAATGAGAATTAAGGGGTTTCGGGGACGAGTACTGTCTAGGGTTTTCTATAGCTCAGTCGGAAGAGCACCGATCTAGCAATCCGGAGGTCTCGGATTCGAATCCCGTTGGAATCCCATTTTCTTTGCCTTCTTTTAATCACAATATATTTCTGGTCAGTTTCCCTATATGTTTGAATTAATTATTACAAAAAGCTGTATCGCTTCGGCGATCCCTCGCATATATCCCCAAGTTGATTTGTATCCTTCGGGTTTATGTCAGGTTTATAATAGCTTCAGACCATTCTGGCAATGAGAATTAATGGGTTTCGGGGACGAGCACCGTCTAGGGATTTTTATAGCTCAGTCGGAAGAACACCGGTTTAGCAATCCGGAGGTCTCGGGTTCGAATCCCGTTGGAATCCCACTTTTTCTTTGCCTTCTTTTAATCACAATATATTTCTGGTCAGTTTCGCTATAATGTTTGAATTAAATTCCATATTGTATATTGTTCACACATTATTATAGAGTAATGCACATGGGTGTACAGGGGGGGGGGGGGGGGGGGGGGCTGATATCATTCTCATTTTTCACCTGATCACATAATTTTGCCCGAACCAGTTTGTCCGAATCTGCACGAGGTTTCCAAAATAATAATGATGATTTGCCCTAAAATGGCACGGTCTTCCCCAAATATGAGGTGTTTCCTTTTTTTTTGTCCGACTACGGCCATATTTAAAATGATCTTTTGATTTTGTACAGCTCGATTCCAAATGCTCCAGGGCGTGGGGGCTCCGCCCCCTGGACCAGAGCCCCCACCCCCCATCGCGTACCTGCCTCAGTACGCCTAATCGTTATTCATATCCAATATATACTATAGTAATTATCACTTTCGGAAGTTTATATAGGCAAGATTGCACTGCCTTAGTAACGCCTTGCTTCAGGTCTATTGCCAGTATTTTCGAAATTACAAAAAAAAAAAAAAAAAAAATCATTTTTGATGCCGGAAAATTACTTTTTGTTCAATTGTTTAGTCCAAAAATAACACAATTTTGACATGATTTGCCCGAATAAGGCCATTTTCAAAACTCCGGGGCGGGGAGGGGGGGGGGGGGGGAGGGGGGGGGGGGGGTGGACTGAGAAAAAAGATCCATTTGGATGATTGTACCATATTATTTCTGTTCGGCCGGCTTGCCATAGACGGTGGGAAATTAATCACGAAAACAGCTGGATTCGCGTTGATGATGATTCACTATGGGTTCGCAAATGTTATACCTTCTAACATTAGTATCTCTCCTCTATCTTTCTTCAGGGGAGATGTACAATGTCATTCGTTCTATGGACTTTGATGGGATCACGGCCTCAAAAGAAATAGTAGTTATTTCTTTTATACGGAGTAAGTATTTTAAGCTACCAAGATTACATCAGTCGCTCTGCGGAGGCGGCAGCTTCACGGCGGTCCGCCCTGGGCCGCCCGGGTCGGCGAGCGCGAGGTCCAGGTAGCTTGCATGTTGCAGCTGGTTTGCAGCAGCGAAGCGCACTAACTGTGTGCGATGTACGTATGGCATGGCCATACGCATTCAACCCCTTGACTTGCAGGGGTGATGTCATGCTCCATCATTCGTGCAGGGTATAACACTATCCATAAAAACAGCGTTTTCTAGTTGAAGTAGGATTTGTATTCTACACAAAATTCATGGACATGGCGATTTAATTATATTTGTACTAATTAATCATGAATTGTAATCGAGGAAAAGCATTCAAATTTCAATTTTGTTCATTCTTCACTTCAGTAGTCGAATTGTTTTGCCTTATTTTATAATCGCCTCGGTATAATAACTATAAATTAATAATATCATAAGCATTGAGGAATACATAGCCTTATAGTAGACTCCTTAAGTCTTCCTCCATTCCCAGGCTTGAAAATCATAACTGTTTAAAACAACCTTTAATCAACAAATTTAAGTATACTTTTTTTTCCTCTTTGTAATCACAAGGCAAACCATCACCACTTCCAAACAGAGAAGGGGCCCCTCCCCCAGGTTGGTTGAGAAGGAGAATGATTCTATGTACCTAAGACAAGTGTATTGGAAAATATTTGTTTTTGAATGCTTTATTTCCGTTTTGGGCTTTTGGCGTTGTTTGTTCTTTATTGTCAAAATCTAGAACTTTCTGTGCTTGTGTAGTACATTATAATCCCCATATCACCAACATTTTGTTGTCATTCATCATTCTCATCATCTTCATCTTAGTCATCATCTTTGTCAGGATCCTTTTTCTTGCATCTCTTTTTCTCCATTTCATTCTTCTTTTCGTCCTTCCTTCTTCCTCGTTCTCCCCCTCCACTTCATTTCTTCCTTCATCTCCTACTTCTCTTCCTCCCCTTCGATTCCCTACCTTCACCCCCTCCTCTCCCACTTCTTCTTATTTTACTTCCTTCTTCCTCCTCCTTCCCTTCCACTTCCTCTTCCTCTTCCTCCTTTGTCTCCTCCTCTTATTCCCCCTCCTTCTCTTCAGGACTCTACTCCTACTCCTTTTCCTCTTCCTCTTCTTCCTCCCTCTTCCTCCTACTCCTCCTCCTCCACCTCCTCCTCTTCCTTCTTATACTCCTCCCTCTACCAAGGCCTTCCCATCTCCTTTTCCTCTTCCTCTTCTTCCTCCTTCTCTTTCTCCTTTTCCTCTTTCTTCTCCTCCTCCTCCCCCTCCTCCACCTCCTCCTCTTCCTTCTTATACTCCTCCCTCTACCAAGGCCTTCCCATCTCCTTTTCCTCTTCCTCTTCTTCCTCCTTCTCTTTCTCCTTTTCCTCTTTCTTCTCCTCCTCCTCCCCCTCCTCCACCTCCTCTTCCTTCTTATACTCCTCCCTCTACCAAGGCCTTCCCATCTCCTTTCCTCCCTCTCTTCTCCTCAGTTTCACTGCTACTTCAAGGCACGTCCCTTATTAAAACATTTGGCTTAAAATATTGTGAAAATTGTTCAACACTACAACAGGTATCTGTTATTAAGTGATTATGTCCTATTTATCTCATATTAGTAGTACTGCACATGTCTTCATTCATAGATTTATGCCATTGTTTGTGTCATATTTTTTGTTGGAAACCCAATATGATATTTCAATTTTATTTCTTTGTCAGAGCTCTTTGTTCTCTCTATAGCACATAGGGACATTCCTATCCATGCTATGTGTTATATGCACTAAATACAACAATTTTCATGACTGTGCCATTGATTGTTAAATGTGGTTTTCTTTTTTAAAGAATGTATATGTTAAAGCCTTGTCTGTATACCCAAGCCCAATTACTTTGAAATCTGTCTCAATATATATAATACCTCAATGTATACTCCTTGGTAATACTGTGTTATATTTCCAAATAATCAATATTTTGGCCCTTCATGTTTTATGGCTATGAGGTCTGTACATTTGTGTCACATTCAGTGACTACTGCTCTTAATAGAATGTCATTAATCTGTGCCTATTTATGATACAGAGTTGTCATTTGTCTTGTGTGATGATGTGTGAACTACAAACTGTAGAGTTTAAGGCATAATTTTCTAATTGTGTTCTTCTTTGACATATTATTGCATTTACCAATTGTTTGTATGTGTGTGTGTGGCTCCCCCAATTAAGTGGCTGGAGGTTTTTTTCCTTCTTGCGATATCTTTAGAATTGGTTGATGGATCAATTTCAAACTTTCTATGAATTTACATATCAGGGTGCCAATTATTAGATTTGTGGGTCTTTAGGTCAAAGGTTATAGACCTCATGTAAAAAAAAAAAATGGCTAGTAATTGTGATATCTAGAGAACCAGTTAACTGAATAAAAGCACAAATTCAAACAATTATTCTAGAGTGCAATTTAATTTAGCCTTCATGTCAGGGTAGGAAATACACAGGAGCTGAGGGCAACTTTGTCCCCTAATTTTCAAAATAGCCCCCATAGGGGAGGCATCCCTGCATCTGAGGTCACGCTAGTTTGTTAATCATTCCTGTTTCTCACTGATGACTTTTTTTTGTGTTTTTCTTGCAGCAAAGCCATATGATGACATGTTCCAGAATGATTTCAGAGAAGCTGGCAACTACCTACAAGACTTTGGGGTGCATTTTGGGACGGTTAGTACCACTGTCAATCAGTAGGAAAGTCTCTTTTGCAACAAATAGAAATTTCATCTCTGGATTAACTACAAAGACTGCATTAATTTTGTAATTTTTCAAAGGTTATGAAATGGTCAATAAGTATCTTCTTCTCATTAGTCGGTTATGTTCATAAATTGGTTCATTTTACATATAGACATGGTCTGTTGGAGAATGGCAGTACCCTTTTAAAGTCTGTTAGTAATCTTGCATGTACATGTATGAATGTACAGTCCTGCAAAGCTCAGATATTTTTAGTGATAATGATGAAGAACAAAATAATATCATAATGATATGAAAATTAGTCATACTGTATAGTGCACTGTTTCTGTCTAGGTGCCCTATTCAGAGACCTGCATCGTTATTATCCTTGGTCATAAGGTTTAGTTCTAACCCACACACTTATCTTGTACATACTGTATATCTGAACTCCCTAGAGAGCATACTAGCCCAAGCCCAATGGCTTAACAGTTCTGTCAAGTACCCACATTTATACTATTGGGATAATTGGGTAGAGAGCAGTAATTTGGATTAGATGCTTGCTAAAGGGTATAAATGCAGGGGCATATCAGTTTCAAATGCAGTTTCTGTGATTTTAAATTGAGAGTTTATGTGATTTCTTTGTTTCTTCCCAGGTTGATTGTCTTTCAGATCCAGACACTGAGTACTGTCCCAAAGCAGAAGCTTCAAAGAATGTCTACATTTTTAGGTAAATGTCATTTCATTTTAAGATTTCAAGACATTAATCACTATGCAGGGCTCTCCCTAAACTTTAGCTTTGCTTTGAAGTAGCCAAAATAAAACATCCAATGACTCCCACAATGTGTGTTGTAGATCCTAATTCACTGGAGGCCGATATTAACAAGAGTTATTTCTGGTCGCCATTGGCATTGGAACCCCTGCCATTGTTAAGGGCAAGCCCTGCTATATATTAGTAGCCTTTTCTAGGAAAACGCGCAGGCAATATAGGAGGATCAGAATCCCTTATAGAAGACTGGGACAAAAGAATCTTACAGTTTTTTTTTCTTTTTCAAAATGATACAAAATGATAAAATGGGGTGGTGATATATGTGAAGGAAGGTTAGAGAAATGGCTACCTGTTTTTCATGTTGCAATTTTGTTTTGAGAAGAGTCCAATCTAGAAATGGCAGAGTGCCAGTGTTGTATAAAAAAAAGATTTATTCAGTATGATTTTAATGGTTCAGATAAGATGAGTCTTCAGAAATTAACAAAGATATCACAATGCTGCATTTTGTATAGCCGTATTATTTTATCGTTAATTTATTGTTTAATTGAAAGGATTTGAATTAGTGAATTATATATTTTCATTGAATTATATGCCTTGTAATGCCTCCATAGCCAAGTTGCAGAAAAGAGTTCCAATCGATTTTAAAGTTGCAATTAATTTGTAAGTCAGAAAATATATGCAAATTTGCGCATTTAGTCACATGATCTCACTTGCAATTAATTGCAACTCTTTCTGCATTCTTTGGTTATTCTTTTTTCTTTTTTTACAGGAATGGGAAGTTCTTTCTTACACTTGCCCGTGACACCCTATTTGATGTAGACTCTATCGTAGCCAACATTCTGCAGTAAGTATGTTTCAAAGTTGACCTTTTGTTTACATGTGTCATACTGTATCATGCATACCATATTTGTATGTTATTTATTTGTACATGTATCTATTTTTATGCTTCTGCAACAAAGTGGCCGGAGGCATTATGTTTTCTGGTTGTCCGTACGTCGGTACTAACGTATTGTTCTCGTTATCGCGATATCTCAAGAACCAATTGACGGATTGTCACCAAACTTGTTACATGCATGTATCTTGGGGAGCCAATGAACTGATTAGATTTTGGGGTCATGAGGTCAAAGGTCACAAGGCTCATTATGGCAATATCTCAAGACCTGCAATCTCCATATGCCCCAGCCTGAGTATTTCTGGACCAGTCCTCAATGGGTTAATGAGAATCTATTTTGTTTTGTTGTTTCATCTCTCTAGCCTTGTCCTTCTTGTTGAAGTTCCCATCATCTCAGACCAAGCAGATGTACAGGCCAGGCAAGAAACTCATATAGGGCGAAGGGACATCATTTTGGGCTATGTGCCTGCTGTTGGCGTCTCAGGTATGTAGAAGGCTGTGTCGAGTCAACGATTTGACAAGCCTCCACACTAACTTTTTTCTATACAGAAGAATTCAGGCAAGTAAAATCATCAATTTTCAAATTGACATGCCCGAACAGAAAATTTACTTGCCCGCTTACTTTTTGATGAGATTTACAAGTGAGGAATTCTACTCTTGTTGTTAAATCAAAATGCCAGTTGTCCAATCCCGCAACCAAATTAGACCATTTATTAAATTGTACTTGCTCGACATAAATTTTTACTCCCCAGGCCTGCATTAAAAATCATGTTTTAGGCTAATAAAGGCTGATTATAGGCTAATATTCATTAAATGCTTCATAATATTGAGGCAAAATGATAAAAGAAGAGATCCACAAGATATGTAATATGATTCGGATAACAGAGAAATAATTTGTAAAACCTTAATTCATCGACTGTAATACAGATAAACTAAATTGTTGTCCAACTAAGCGATGAAATATAATCTCATTCTGTTTCTATGATATTTTCCCCTGCAAAACAACGATTTCTTACCTTACCTGAATTGCAAGACCTAACCCTAACCCTACCCTAACTTTTTACAGAAACGATAACATGGGTGTGGTTAACCTACAGAGCAATCTTCGCTAAAGCAAATATATTATAACCTGACTGCTACATACTCTAATTAGTCTGTTGTGTTCAATGTTTTTTTTTTAAGAAAAAGGTACCATTTTACATTTGTCAGTTGTCTCAAAAACAGACAGTCTGTTGTATTTTATGTTTTTCAAAAAAAGGCACCATTTTGAATTTCTCTGTTGCCTCAATAACGGCCCGTCTGTTGTTTTTAATGGTTTGAAAGAAAGGCACCATTTTGAATTTCTCCGTTGCCTCAATAACGGCCCGTCTGTTGTTTTTGATGGCTTGAAAAAAAGGCACCATTTTGAATTTCTCTGTTGCCTCGATAACGAACCGTCTGTTGTTTTTGATGGTTTGAACGAAAGGGTTACATTTACTTTCCTTTGTTGCCTCAATAACGGACAGTCTGTTATAGTTGATGGTTTGAAAGAAAGGGCACCATTTTACTTTTCTTTCTTTGTTTCCTCAATAGCGGACAGGGCCTTCATGGAAGTTGCCTTTGCTTACAGACACAAATATGCATTCCTCATGACAACCAGTAGAGAGCTGATTACAGGACATGTTACTGGGTGAGTTGAAACCAATTTAAATTGTTCTAACTGGTTCTAACCGGCTTTCATTTACATGTATGATACTAGTACTAAAATGTGATTAAAGGACCTATAGCGTCTAGATGGCCTAATTTTCACAATTCGGCTCTCTATATGTAATTTTTCCTGAAGAAAAAGAATTTGGCAGTTATTTCTCATAAAATCAATCAATTTTGGGGTAATTAGTAAATATCTAATTGTCCTGGGAACGCCCCTTTTAAATCGCCAAAATGTGACGTCATCTAAAGTACGGACTAATGAACTAAATTCTGTAGATGACGCGTCATGACGTAAGCCAATGAATTGTCAATCACATGTCAATCACGCTGCCGATTCTGGACCCTAAATGTGGGTGGGGCGTAAACTGGCTGCTAAGTGAGATTTGGCATCAGAAAAGTAGTCTTAAATCACTACTGTGTTTATTTTTATGGATTTTTTTCGGCAGACCTATTTTTCAAGTCATCAACTATGGAATAAGTGCCAAAGTATGTTGTATTCTTTAGGTCCATTAAGGTAATCTTTCTCCCCTTTACTTTTAATTTTGTATCTCTTATTCATTCCAAGAGTATGTTAGTATTTTTCACTCTAGCAACCTTTTTTATTTCTCAAAAAAGGATTGCCCGTAAATACTGTTTTTAATTCAAAAGTGCTCAGACTCAGAAAATATTAAGTGAGGTTAATTATACAAATTCAAAGAAAAAAGGTCAATATTTCTTTAAAGTACTGCCTTTCAAACTCGTAACATGTTCACTTCAAATATATTCAATGTCTATGCAAAGTCAGGAAAATGAAACAAAGTAACAATTTGCTTAAGAAATAATGTTTTTTTTATGACGTTCGTAATGTTCAGTGCTTGGAAACGTTCCGGAAGCATGTGAAGGCTTTTTTATTTACCTAAAGCTACTAATAAAACTGTATAATGACATTTGTTAAATTCTGAAGAGAGACTATTCACTGTTGAATGTTCTTTGTTTTGTAGTGCTTTGAGGAAGTCTTTAGAGAAGTGCGCTATATAAATATTATTATTATTATTATTATTATTATTATTATTATAATTATCATTATCATTATTATTATCATTATTATTGTTGTTATTTGTATTATTATTATTTATCTTCAGGAGCTCTGACCTGTCCCAGTCTCCCCGTCCACGTGTGTTCACTCTCCAGTGCAGCACGACTGTGTCGGGCCAGCCCTGCTTTTGGGCCCAGTACCTTGGGCCGATTACAATAGAAAGTCTGGCCCTTATGATGAAGACTCTGCAACTTCCGACAGTGGTAAGATAGATAATAGGCTTGGGACGAATACCTTTTTTGCTATCAGAATATATGATTAGAAAGGTATTTGGATAAACGGGTTATCCAAATTTAGTGATTTAAAAAAATTTTTAAAAGTGCACTCTATAGTAACAGTCGAAATGTTATTTAAAGGTAATGGAATTCTAGTTTAACTCCTACTTGATGTGGATTGTTTTAAATATAATATTTAAAAAACACTACTAAACAAACACTAAAAACTGCCTTCAATCTGGTGATAATTCTTCAATTCAATCAAATCTTTTGATAGAAAATACATAAAACATGTAAGCTTACATATATATTAAAATATAAAACATATATTTTACATATATTAGACCATAACTATCTGGATATACAAATTCTAAATTTTAAAAAGTATCCGGATATCCAGTCAGTTAAAAAAATACTATTCAAATATCAACAGCTGTTCAGCTATTCAAATTATTTGTATATTCGGATATTTGTCCCAGGCCTAATAGATAACTAAATAACTTTTCAATACCCTGTTTGTATTCTGGTGGCTCATTTCAAGAAATTTGAAATGGGAGAACATTTATCTTCACACTTCACGTGGCCCATAACATCAAGATTCATTATTAATCTTATCCTGGTCAATTGATTGATTGTTTATTGTATGATTAAATCCTGAATCTTTATTTTATTGGGCCCTTATTGTGTTGAAAGAAAATGAAAATGCAATGTACACATCGGGGAAAGACCTGATATAGATCGAAATTCGTAGACAGCTATGCATAGACATATTATGTAATGTTTTGAAGTGATCCATTAACTTTGTCAAATTCAACCAAAATCACTTTAAGCTTTTATGCTTCTCTTGTACCTTGTTGTTTGGCTCAAGAAACAGAAGAATAAAATGGGTTTGGATTATCCAAATGTCTCCCTAATTATGGAGATATATATGAGATATACATGTGCCTTTTATAGCCTAGCAATAAAACATATTTAAAAAGCAAAAATAATGTAAGTATTTGGGACTTCCAACAGAAAAAATATATTGAATATTTCAAAGCTCCTTGATAATAACAAATATTACTGATTTTATCAAATTGTATGCCTTTTCGAAATAACTGTTTTATAAAGAAACTAACAGCTCTCCATAATTGTCAGGTCCAACTTGAGAGTTAAGTTCAATAAACACCCCCCCCCCCCCCCCCAACTGTCAACTATATATAAAATATATACAAAATCAATAATATAATAACGATCAGATGCATGCATAATATTTCTTTCATTGGGAGCTTAATTTTCAAGTAAGTATAACCCATCACCAGTTGAGGACTTGGTTCAAAATAAACTTGTCTTGAATCGTTCAAACATTTGGTAATGTGGTATCGACGTTTACAAAATATTGGATGTTCTTTGCTAATTTGCTCTACTTACTACAGGTTGATTTGACCAAGTCTGGCAGTGCCAACCCATTCATGGAGCATGGAATATCAGCTGTCTACGTCATCACAGATCCAACCCACTATGAGCAGGCGCTGTCAGCTGTCATTGAAACGAGCGATGAGTTCAGGGGAAACCTCGGCTTTGTCATCGTTTACAGGTTTGTCAGTTTTGTGAGCCCTTGTTTCTATAAAACTGGAGATTAGAAAAGTGAGAAGCCCCTAAAATGTTTGATTATGAACGATTTTTCCACAATGATGATGTTTAAAATATGTGAACAGCAAATTATGTGAAGATTAAACTGCTATTTTGGTCTCAGAATTTCTGACATCATATAGAAATTTGTACTGGTTTCAAAATGACCTCGATCAAATGCGCATATATTCTGACTTGCTATTAATTGCAAAGTTAAGATTAATTGGAACTCTTTAAGCAACCCCCCCCCCCCCCCCCCCCCGTTCCATCTCATGCAAGGGTGGTACCATCATTTTACTTTACTCAATTGAATAGGACTGATTCCGTATTGATTTATACTCTTGATACTTTAATAGGGAAGATGTGGACATGATCGATTTGGACCTGCAGCCATCGTCTGATGTCGAGTGTAATCCTTCATGTTCTATTTTGAGAGGACACAAAGAGGTAAGCCTGGGACTCATCTTCCATCACAAATCAAAATGATTGATTAATGTGTTGCGACTGTTGATGGGGATGCTATGACACTCAGGCTGTGGGTTACTGAGAATGGGATTATACAAAAATCAAGATGTTGCTTATATTTATTGGCTTCCATGGTGGTAAGGATATATGTTTGCAGCATGTGAGACGGGAGGATTGGAGGGTCCTAAGAAAGGCTGTTGGTATTCTTTCTTTGATAGTACTAAAAAGGACTATGGTAGTCCTGGAAAGGAGTGTTGGTATTCTTTCTTGAGCTTGTAGTTCAATTAAGAACTACAGTGCCGGTAAAGTTATTGCAAGGAGAGGTTTGGTGGTAGGAGGGGCTTGACATCGTGCTGACAACAAGCTCAAGCAAGAATACCAACAGTCCTTTTTAGAACTATCCAAGAAATAATACCAACAGTCCTTCTCAGGACTCGCCAATCCTCCCTTCTCACATGGTGCAACCGCAAACCGAATGCATACAAAAATCAAGTAGTTGGGCTGGCTTCGGTTTAGTCGTAGTTTGTTATCTTTGCTCATTTTTTAATTAATTATTTTTGTTGCGAACTATGACATCTCATTTGTCTGTTGTTGTGAATTAGGACATGGTTTCTGATAACATCCATGATGGATTGGAGCTGAAAACATTCATCCGTGGCAACACTGCCCTCATTTTTGGTCACCTTGACAACCCATCAGATGAGGGGGAGGATTGGGGGGAGGAGGAGTATGGTGGTGGTGGTGGAGACACTGAGGAAGTACCAGGTATGTTACATATATGTATGTCATAAAATTGTTAATATTTATGTATTTATTTGATTTTTTTTTGGGGGGGGGGATGGGGTCAATGGAGGATGTATAGGAAAAGCAGTCAGTCTTGAACAGGTTAAACAGTATTTCCATTATTTAGCCAGGCATCAAAATAAATACAAAATTCCAAAATACAGGAATTTAAATAAACTTTGATTTATTACAATTTCCTTC
Source organism: Echinarachnius parma (assembly GCA_037951105.1). Taxonomy (NCBI): domain Eukaryota; kingdom Metazoa; phylum Echinodermata; class Echinoidea; order Clypeasteroida; family Echinarachniidae; genus Echinarachnius; species Echinarachnius parma. Next base: position 101,862 of record JBAMJV010003308.1, on the reverse strand, counting down.
ATTTACTTAATTTAAAGGGATCTAATAACTTTGTTTTCATGTACCAAAATTGAATAAGAGATGATAAAATGTGTATTTTTGTGATACGATGTGTCCACTGAGTGATGTTTAACAAATGGATGTTATATTGCCGAGTAATGAGCGAAAATGCAAAATTATGTTTGTTAACTCATTGCCATAACTTTGTACACAGTTTAAATTCTCTGGTAGATGATTATAAATGCGAACACTTCAATCATAAATATCTTTATTTATCTTTTTGAAAGAGAATTTTTGGAAAACTGAAACCTGATCCATGCTTATATATGAATACAACAAGGTATTTGAGAACCGCTAGAGTTCTAAGTAAGCTTTGTGTATTATGACAATGTTTAAAATCCCTATCATCTTCTTCCTTTGTATGAGGCAGCACAGCTTCTACACAACATAGCACAAATTTTGCAGTCAGTGGATTGTATCAGGGTCCAAGTTATCTAAATTTGGGTATGGAATGCCGAGTGGGCAATAGACTGGGCACTCGTGGATGATGTAAGTGGCAGTTTGCTCTTGTTTCACTTGTAATCTTACTTTCCATACACCCTCAGAGCAAGAGCGTCAAGATGACCGTGTCCAGGAGGCTACTGTCCATCTACGCCACTCCCCAAGGAGTCCCCCCAAAGAGTCCCCTGTTACCCCGCTCACCGACAAGACCTTCCAACAGTTCACGGGCCAATCGCAACTGACTGGGGTTCTCTTCACAATGAGATGTAAGTAGAAAACAAAATATTCAACAAATCCCTCCTTTCTTTTTACTTATTTATTACAGGGTGTCAGTGATCTGGCACTGTGGGTGGGTGGGTGGGAGAGGGAGTGAATGAGTGAGTGAGTGAGTCCTTAATTGTTTCTTCCATTTATTCATCCATCTATCCATCCATTTATGAATTCATTTGATTCATTCGTTCATTCATCTATCTACTTTATATCGTTTTCCAGGGAATCCAAGATCCCTGGCTTTTCTACAGTCCTTTGAGTCTGCTGCTCAGAGCCTCAATGCCATTTACTCAGGAGATCAAGATGCCTCCCCTCTAGCCCAAGTGGAATGTTCCAGCTGGCCGGACGTCTGTGATAAGAGCAATGTGACGGTCTATCCCACTGTCAAGATGTACAGGGAGCGGGTGGATGTGGCCACTTACGGAGGGATTCTGGAAGAAGAAAGTTTTCTGAGGAGCTACTTGCTGTAAGTACTGATGAATTACTTAAGTTATATTACTGTATTTTCATTTCATTACTTTGTTGCAGTATAAAATACATTGCTGTTGTTGATATTGTTTATTTATGTAAGTATTCATTTATTTAGTATACAATATGGATTACTTACCGATGGATTGGATATACCTATAATATAATGTAAACTCAAATTGTGCTAAGCTTTCAGGACAAAGTTGATCTTGTTTAGGCATAAATGACAATTATCCCAACTAAACTTTAGTATACTGCTTCGATTTGCCAGCCATAACCTGCCCAGCCCATTTATACAGATAACAAGCGCTGATAGCTACTAGACTTATGACACTGATTTCATGATTTGAATTGCCAGCCATAACCTGCCCAGCCCATGTATACAGATAACAAGTGCTGATAGCTACTAGACTTATGACACTGATTTCATGATTTGAATTGCCAGCCATAATCTGCCCAGCCCGCTGGAGATATCAAGTGCTGAGAGCATGGAGGGTTTCATCAAGGGGTCCTTCCCTGCTCCTTGGATTAAGGATCATCTGGACAGTGTCACTATTGGTATCATTCCTGGTGAATTTAACAAGGGTAAGTTTTGCAGGGCTACCAAGTCTCCCTGGTTTTGCATGAAACTCCCTGAAAATAGACCAAGTTTACTGCATAGGATTTCATCCTATCAGCCAATCTTCCTGATTTTTGAAAGACTATTGTCATTAGGTTGTATGCAATTGATAGATATCTCCCTGATTTCTGATGGAAATTTCCCTAAATCTTCCTAATTGTTGAATTTCAACGTTGGTAGCTCTGGTTTTGTACCATGATATGTGACTGGATATATAACAAAACCCTGCACTTGTCGGTAATTCATGTTTGTAAGAAATTGTTATTTTAAGTTTACATCATATATATACAATACAAATATGATTGTAAAATTGACACAATCATATCTTAGCCAAATATTGTCCGATGTTTAAGAAGAAGGCATCAAATGAAAGCTTGTGATGAGTCCTTATTCATGGCTTGAAAATATAAATTTTGATTTATTTATTTTTTCCTAGACAAGTACAGGTTTTGCTTTATCCAGTCACATATGTTATATATTGAACCATGTGCTTTCTAGTTACCTTGTGTAGAACATAATGCATCATAGTACAACATATCTTGATGTTAAGTTATGGAATGGCAATTGTTAAACATTGTGTTTACATATTCTGACATATTCTTAATCTGTTCCATGCTAGATTTTGCAACCCCCACAGAGTTGATACAAGGCCCACCAGGTTCCCATATGCAATGGATTAAATGGATTGCTTCATTGTATCTGCGTATTGAAGGCCAAGCTTATTTGTCTCTTTTTCCCTTTCATTTCCTTGAAGAGAGAGACATCTTTGGGCAAGTAGCCCAAGAGCTGAAGGGAAGACATCTACTAGGATTGTGTTCGTCTGCTTGCCTGCAACAGGGGTAAGTTAACCAATTTTCTCCTGTATTCACATGTAGTATTTTATTTAGTCACTCTATGACAATTTTTAAATGTAGGAGGCAGGAATCTTTTATACAGGGCTTGGAAAACCTGGAAAGTCAGGGAAAATTGTAAAGTGATCTCACAGGTCATGGAAATTCATGGCATTGCCAAAGACTAATTCTACAATGTAGGACGATCTTTCCCCTTACACGTAACACATATTGCACCTGTTTGATGCAAAAAAAAGTACTGCAAGTAGTGAAAGAACCTTGTTTACCATGGTGAAAAGTCATGGAATTCTTGCTGTAAAAGGGAATGGAAAGTCATGGAATTCTTGCTGTAAAAGGTCATGGAAAGTCACGGAATTCTTGCTGTAAAAGGGAATGGAAAGTCATGGAATTCTTGCTGTAAAAGGTAATGGAAAGTCATGGAATTCTTGCTGTAAAAGGTAATGGAAAGTCATGGAATTCTTGCTGTAAAAGGTAATGGAAAGTCATGGAATTCTTGCTGTAAAAGGTAATGGAAAGTCATGGAATTCTTGCTGTAAAAGGTAATGGAAAGTCATGGAATTATTGCTGTAAAAGGTAATGGAAAGTCATGGAATTCTTGCTGTAAAAGGTAATGGAAAGTCCTGGAATTCTTGCTGTAAAAGGTAATGGAAAGTCATGGAATTCTTGCTGTAAAAGGTAATGGAAAGTCATGGAATTCTTGCTGTAAAAGGTCATGGAAAGTCATGGAATTCTTGCTGTAAAAGGTAATGGAAAGTCATGGAATTCTTGCTGTGAAAGGTAATGGAAAGTCATGGAATTCTTGCTGTAAAAGGTAATGGAAAGTCATGGAATTCTTGCTGTAAAAGGTAATGGAAAGTCATGGAATTCTTGCTGTAAAAGGTCATGGAAAGTCATGGAATTCTTGCTGTACAAGGTAATGGAAAGTCATGGAATTCTTGCTGTAAAAGGTCATGGAAAGTCATGGAATTCTTGCTGTAAAAGGTCATGGAAAGTCATGGAATTCTTGCTGTAAAAGGTCATGGAAAGTCATGGAATTCTTGCTGTAAAAGGTCATGGAAAGTCATGGAATTCTTGCTGTGAAAGGTCATGGAAAACATGGAATTCTTGCTGTAAAAGGTCATGGAAAGTCTTTCCATTGCTGTAAAAGGTAATGGAAAGTCATGGAATTCTTGCTGTAAAAGGTAATGGAAAGTCATGGAATTCTTGCTGTAAAAGGTAATGGAAAGTCATGGAATTCTTGCTGTAAAAGGTAATGGAAAGTCATGGAATTCTTGCTGTAAAAGGTAATGGAAAGTCATGGAATTCTTGCTGTAAAAGGTAATGGAAAGTCCTGGAATTCTTGCTGTAAAAGGTAATGGAAAGTCCTGGAATTCTTGCTGTAAAAGGTAATGGAAAGTCATGGAATTCTTGCTGTAAAAGGTCATGGAATTCTTGCTGTAAAAGGTAATGGAAAGTCATGGAATTCTTGCTCTGAAAGGTAATGGAAAGTCATGGAATTCTTGCTGTAAAAGGTAATGGAAAGTCATGGAATTCTTGCTGTAAAAGGTCATGGAAAGTCATGGAATTCTTGCTGTACAAGGTAATGGAAAGTCATGGAATTCTTGCTGTAAAAGGTCATGAAAAGTCATGGAATTCTTGCTGTAAAAGGTCATGGAAAGTCATGGAATTCTTGCTGTAAAAGGTCATGGAAAGTCATGGAATTCTTGCTGTAAAAGGTCATGGAAAGTCATGGAATTCTTGCTGTGAAAGGTCATGGAAAACATGGAATTCTTGCTGTAAAAGGTCATGGAAAGTCATGGAATTCTTGCTGTAAAAGGTCATGGAAAGTCATGGAATTCTTGCTGTAAAAGGTAATGGAAAGTCATGGAATTCTTGCTGTAAAAGGTCATGGAAAGTCATGGAATTCTTGCTGTGAAAGGTCATGGAAAACATGGAATTCTTGCTGTAAAAGGTCATGGAAAGTCATGGAATTCTTGCTGTAAAAGGTAATGGAAAGTCATGGAATTCTTGCTGTAAAAGGTCATGAAAAGTCATGGAATTCTTGCTGTAAAAGGTCATGGAAAGTCATGGAATTCTTGCTGTAAAAGGTCATGGAAAGTCATGGAATTCTTGCTGTACAAGGTAATGGAAAGTCATGGAATTCTTGCTGTAAAAGGTCATGAAAAGTCATGGAATTCTTGCTGTAAAAGGTCATGGAAAGTCATGGAATTCTTGCTGTAAAAGGTCATGGAAAGTCATGGAATTCTTGCTGTAAAAGGTCATGGAAAGTCATGGAATTCTTGCTGTGAAAGGTCATGGAAAACATGGAATTCTTGCTGTAAAAGGTCATGGAAAGTCATGGAATTCTTGCTGTAAAAGGTCATGGAAAGTCATGGAATTCTTGCTGTAAAAGGTAATGGAAAGTCATGGAATTCTTGCTGTAAAAGGTCATGGAAAGTCATGGAATTCTTGCTGTGAAAGGTCATGGAAAACATGGAATTCTTGCTGTAAAAGGTCATGGAAAGTCATGGAATTTGACCCGGAATAAGTGTATGAAGCCTGGGAGGGAATGGGTTAATGCATCCAGTTCCTGAATTATTTTGACAATATTTGTTTTGTTGTGAAGATTTACCAACATTCTTCTTTACAATTATTGTGGTTGTTACAATATGACTTTGATTTTAAACAAATATAGTGTGTGCGAAGATTACTAATGTTGCTCTATGAATATTGTTCATATCAGTAATTATTTGTGAAATTTGTTAATTTTGTATTGGTTTTATTTACAATTTTTGCTAGTTATATTCTGACCTAAACACAATTTCAAGAATGTTAATTTGAAATATATCATGAAAACTATAATAATGTTAATTTTATTTGGTTGCGTGATAATTCTTTCTTTGAACACAAGGCAAGAATCAAAGGAGAGTCGTCCCTCCATCTTGGTTTATAAGTGGAACGACCCACTTGACCCCCAGCGGAGATTTGAGGGAGACTGGACAACGGGAAACTTGCTTTCCTTCATCAAAGATGCTGCTCTTCCTATTCTGGTAAGAAATCTTTCTTTCTTTCTTTAAATGAGATGATGAGGGTGTCGAGTCCTACTATTTCTTGCATCTTTTGTTTTTCAGCAAGGCACTTATTCCACACTGCTGCTCCTCACTAAGGCTGAGTCGGTTCGGTCGATCACACCGGTTACCGACCGTTTCAATCAGGACCCGGTTTCGTTTTTACGGAAACGGTGCCCCGAATAAAAAAAAAAAATATAAAAATGTTAAAAAAGAAATTAAGATTATCACTTAATGTAGCGGAATTCAAATAAAAATGGGGCAATCGATAACATTTACTTTAAAGAGTGGTTATTTTCGAGAAATTCTTGGTTCGTTACTTCGTTTGACAGTCAGAAATTGAACAGGAAGCGCAAAATTGCTAGTCATTTGAACGCTATTGCCTACGGATGTTCAGACAAAGTTAGGCCGACACTCCCGGGGAGTGTATGTATGATCAAGCTGATGAGCCAGTGCATTAAAAAAGTGGCTCAAAGTACGTATTTGGTAATTTTATACCATTTTAAAATGTTTTGATATTCTACTTACATGATTCTATGGCGTTTGAAAGCTGAACAGAACAAAAAATAAGCCCCGAAACAATGAAAAAAACTGTGCAAATTATCAGGAAATTTTGATCGCAGCGGCGCATCGCGATGCTAGCTGGCCGACTGAAGATAGCGTGTGTGCCGCGCCGGGAACTGAAGTTAGCTAGCATATCATATAGCATGCACTCGCGATTTTCTCGCGATATCGGCTCGCGATATCGGGACCCGAAAACTTGCTGCTAACTTCAACCTTTGATTTTAGCGGCTTGTTTCAGCTTGGCGCGATGCTGAACAAACGATCGATTTCTAGGTCCAATTTACTTCGGAAAAAATACTTTTCTTGCGAAACGTGAGTTAATTCTGGATAGTCTGTAACTATTTTCCCGTAAAGATTGATATGTAAATCCATAAAAGCGTCAATATTTGTAATGTTATTTGCATATAAAAAGAGCAATATAAAGCCCCAAACAGTGCATTTTTGCCGATGCTTGCACGATTGCGTGATTTTACCGGTCCGAGTTTCGACGGCAAAAATTTATCGGGATACCGGTTCCCGACCGGTTACAGTTTATCGGGGACCCGGTTCCGAATATATCCGACATGACTCAGGCTTACTCCTCACCCAGGTGTAAAAATGGGTACTCGGTAGGAATGAAGGGTGTGTTTAAAGCACATGTGCACTTCGTAAGTAGCACTGGCTGGAATGCTCCCCAGGGAGTGGAGATTCGAGTGCACATAAAGTGTTGATTGATTGCAGGTGTGTATCCGATGATCAAGGGAATAATATAGCTGCAGGGCCCTTTGGGAGAACAGTGCAAAGGCAGTGTAGGCTACCCTGGGAAAATAATACTAACTAGAAGGCCGACAAAGTCAGCATACCCACGCCTCCCATTAGCCCTGTTCTACCCCTTCGTCGGCCTCAACCCTGTTTTGCTTACCGCAGGCTAACCAGCGCGTTTTAGGCACGATTTGGTGAAAATGCCTAGGCCAGGGTGTAGGCCGCTTGCTTGCGGCGCGGCAGCCCCATGGCGAGGCAGTGTACAAAATTATTGACAATGAGACTGCACACTGTTTTACTTTTGTATAATCAATCCATTTTCCCCTATTTTCCTGATTCTAACCAGTCTAGATGTATTCAATATGTAAAAATGAACATCTGTTCATCTTCACATTAGTGTCGGGTCAATAATAATTATTAAATAAATAAATGTATTTTTCGGAAACTTACCAATTTCTTGGCGCTTCAAAGTTCAGATCAGCGTGTTGCAATTCAATTCCGTTCCGTATTAATTAACCCGGAATCGAAAGTACCGTACCATAACATATGGTACCGTGCGCGCGATCGCGATGCACACCTGGACTAAACTTGTTAGTTGCTGCTCGATTGGATTCAGCGAGGTTACCGTACCGCGCCTATAACGTGCAGATATTATTTAGGCACACACGTGCATTAAATACATACTCAAACTTCAAGGTTCCACAGAATTTGCAGGGGTCAACCAATCATCACCAAAATCTAATCGATTCTTCCATGTCACTATCCAAACATTCCCTGAAAATTTGGTGCAAATCCGTTCACCCGTTCTCTAGTTATCTTGTACACAAACAAACAAACAAACAAAAAAAAACAAAAAAAAACAGACAAACAAACAAACATACGGAACCCTTTACATAACCCCCTGCCGATTTCATCGGCGTGGGTAATTAGATTTGTCGTCGTCGTCATCATCATCATTATTTTTTTTTTGTATTTGTATTAGTATTATTATCATTATTATTAGCATTATCATCATGATTATTATTATGATTGATTATAATCACTTTTTTAATCAATCCATTTTCTTAATTCATTATTGTAGCCAGAGCTGACAGCATCCAACATGCCCACCTACCTTGCCAGGGGTGTGCCCTTTGTGATCCTGTTCCATGCTGGTGACCCCATCTCGGAAAAGGCAGCCGAGTCTCTGAGACAGATAGCTGGTGACAAGGACCTCAACACGTTTGTACTCTGCCAGATGGATAGGTGAGAATTGGCTTCATTTGTTATAGATTATTATCACTCCACAGTTCAATGTGTATATCTAGTGCATGAAATAGCACACACCTGCAGCCCTGGCCCAGGGCCACTAAAATTAGCTTCAGGCAACAAAATAAAACATTTAAGTTGTTAATGTTTTCTTTGTTTGGGGCCTCCCAGTTCAGGTAAAGGGCCACCAGAATTTGAAAAATCTTGTTTTTACTTGCCCGACTGGGCCAAAAGGCACAAGTTTAATTTCTAACATTGGTATATCAATGATATGTTATAAATAGGGGGAAATATTTATTTGATTTTGGTGGGATTCAAAATATAAGCCTCTGGATAGATACAAATTAGACCAGTGCCCTCCCATTGAGCTAACACAGCTTCTTGTTGATGCCTCCCTTATTGTACTTTGTCAGCTGCCCGTGCTTGAATGGCTGCCATAAAGGAGCTGTACTTACTGTACAGTAAATCTTACATCAACTCTTAATCAAATATTTTGAGATTTTCTTTCACATAGTTCAGGATCAAAAGGCATCTTTTGATGTTGTTTTTTCTTGAAATTAATCAGTTCTGAAGACAATACAGAAGGATTCTATACCTTAGCCTTGTATGACCCCCCCCACCCCCCCCCCCCCCCCCCCCCCCACCCCCTTCTTTCCAAGCAATTCAACAGTTCAACTTGATTATCCATAATTATTTATTTTTCTAAAGTTTTCATTCATCTACTCACAGGAAAATACAGTAGGACCCCAGATCCTTGCCACATATTGCTTCCTCTGGTTCTTGCGAAAAATGACCTTTTAACTGCATGATTGAAGCGAGCATCCACAATTTTGTTTTGCATTGTAAATATTTCTTCTTTTTTTCCATTGATATTCCTCAGCACTCAGGAGAACACAGTAGGCTCCCAGACACTGGCCACGTACGGCTTCCTGCCCACCCCTGACCAGTCCACTGTGGTCATCCTTGACCACTCAGCAGGGGAGGTGTGTCGCTACCCAGAGGGCAAGGACTCCTCTCCTCTGTCTCTCAAGAGTTGGTTGGAGGCAGCTCGCGAGGGCTCTAGGATGTGCTCAGAAGGCAGAGGTTAATACAAATTTCATTTATAATAATAATACTATCATATTTTATAACGTGCATATCACATAAGTCTCTAAAGAGTTGGTTGGAGGCTGCTCGCGAGGGCTCTAGGATGTGCTCAGAAGGCTGAGGTTAATTAAGAAATCGCATTTATGCAATGCTTGAAATTATCATAAGCCCTACAGGGGCCCCTCAAAATTAGCTTGGGTCCACCAAAATGTTATACTGTTAAATTTTACAGAATTGTCCTTGTTTTTTGTTGTTGGTAAGGGCCACCAGATGCAGGTTTTGGGACAATCAAATGAGAAAAATTAAAAATGATTTATGTGGTCGCTGTAGAAATGCTAGGTTATATATTTTGTTTTCTCTTCCATAGCACTTATTGATTCAGGGGGGGGGGGGGGGGAGGGAGCCCCTTGTGCCACCCCTATCCCCATAGTTATTCCCAAACTGAATTATACTAAGTCTGTTTTTTATGTTTCTGGCCCTAATCAACGATTGGGTATCTCTCCTTGCTCCTCATAATTTGTTTCAAAGTATATTATTCTTTATTCCCCTTTCCTCTAAGCACAACTATCATGAATCAAAAGTAGAATTCACTCTCATTGTGTTTCTCTATGACACCTACCACCAACCGACCCAGTTCAGTTTCAAATTGAATTCTACCTTTCCTTCTCCTCTTTCCACATTCCTCATGGTTCTTGAGAGGTAGCCCAATATGCTCTCCTTTTACTAACTGCAGACTTCTTTTCCCTCTCTATTCCATCCCAAGGTGAATTTTGATTTATATTAGTACATGAATAGAATCCCCTAGGGCCGCCCTTTAAATACCTTAAGATTATTAAAGAAGCTGAGGAACACTTTAATTTGTCTGGACACAAAGGCATCCAAATCCTTCCCAACAGTAAATTATCTTTCCTTTCCCTCCCAACTCTCATTAGTTGTGTGAAGTAGATGAACTATGGATCTCCCTCCCTGGATATTAATTACATATTTTATATCCCCCACAACCCCCATCAACCACGAGTAGAAACCCATATGATGAAAGGCCTTAGGGTGTGTGGACAACGATCTCCCTTAGTTCTGCTCCAATATGATTTCATTGTTTTATTTCATATTTTTCTCGTCTCAACAGCCCTCATAAACCAAGAGTGGAAGCCCCTAGTGCCTCCTTATGACTACTTCAAGATGATGGAAGATGAAGAATTACATCTTTTCTTTCAGTGAATCTCCCTTTGTTCTGATCTGAAGTGATTTCATTATTTAATTTCATATTTTCTGATCTCAACAGCCCTCATCGACCGAGAGTGGAAGCCCCTAGTGCCGCCCTATGACTACCTCAAGATGATGGATGATGCGGAACACCTTAAGGTGTCTGGGCGCAGAGGCCTCAAGGCACAGTCAGAGGAGGGGGCATCCTCTGAGGAAGAGGGAGAGGAGAACGCTGATGGAGAATATAGGAGGGAGAAGGAGCAAGGAGAGAGTGAAGCGATGATGGAGGATGATGATAAGAAGGAGAAGCAAATGCAACAGAAACATACACATCAACATACAGATCTATAAGGAGGGCAGTCGTAAGAGAAAAATGCACATCAGCATACAGATCTATAAGGAGGGCAGTCGTACTAAGGGGGAGGGGGGAGTGGGGAATATTGAAAGAAGGATGAGAGTTAGCGTCGATAGTGGAGAAGAAGCAAGGAGAGAGTGATGTGATGGTGGAGGACGATACAAAGGAGAAGCAAATGCAACAGAAACATACACATCGACATACAGATCTATAAGGAGGGCTGTCACATTCTAAGGGGTGGGTCATTTGGAGAGAATGATTCAGGTTAGTGTGTAAGATGGAGAAAGAGCAAGAAAAGAAAGATGGAACAGCAGGAGGGGACAGAAAGTAGGAAAAATAACATTAAAAAGTAGTTTTTATTCGTAAATCAGATGTGTTAATGCCTTGGGTATTGTTTGGAGGCTGGAGGGGGCTGGGGGGACAAAGAGACAGGGCGGATGAGTAGTGTGGGTTATATACTGTAGTACTGTAATTGTGGTAATGTTCACGTGGCAGTCATTTTTGCTGATTTTGTGCAGAAGTCGGCGATGTGTGATTTGCAATGCGTGTGAACACTTGCTTGGCCGCGAAATTAAAAACCTGCGAATGTGTTTTTGTGTCGCTCAGCGCGAAATATTAATCGCGCGAAAATAACGTTTACAGTATTAATAAAGTACTTGTATTTTTGTCAAAAATTATTAACATAATTCTGATAAAACTTGTTTATTTGATATTGACTTCAATTCTCTGATGGTTTTGTCAATTATAGTGCTAATACTATACAAAAGGAAAACATGAAATCATTAGGTATGTATTAAAAGTACAGGGTATACATGCATACTTGCAGATTTCTATTTTTCTAGGGTGAATGAGATGATTATCAATCGTGATAGGCGCTGTATAAATCGAGGATATTATTATTATTATTAATGATTTTTGTGTTAAATTTTGTCACTGAAACACCTCAGCTGATGGTTTGGACGGATAAACTCATCAATTCAAGAGAGCTTACATTACCAGTCAAAGTTTAACAAAATCAACATCCTAAACCAAATTAATAATAATCTAGAATAAGAGTTTATTGGAATCTGGATAATGATTTTCAGGGGTTATTCCTCAAAAATAATCCAGTACAAAGACTACACATCCAGGTAATTTTTGTTTATTATTCTTAAGCATCAATATGGAATTATAATCTATATTAAATTAAAATTAGCACTTATTCTTTTTTAATATATCAAGTACAATAATTCTGTACCAAGTTTATTTAGCCATCATGTATTAGAGTTGTAGCAGATTTGTTATGTGTAATTTAACAGTACTTTCAAGTTGGATGTAAAGGTAAATGTGAGTGTAGAAATGCAATAGCTATTCTTTCCTTTATGCAAATTCATTGGACACATGTACACTGTATGTACATTTTTCTTAATCATTGGAGATATGAATATGCATAGGAACAGTGTTCTTTATTTTTGTGTTTTGGCAAGTAAAATTAAATTTGTGTGTGGTACTTTTTATATGTTATCTTTATTGGAGCTCAAATACTTCATACATTCCTTTCAAGAAAAAATCAAATGCAAACCTGTACCATTTTCATAGATTATGACAACCTTTTACTGCCATATCACCAAATTGTCTTCTTCATGTGAATTCCTTCTTTAAATTTTGTTTTCAAATTCCTGACAAATTTTACTTTGCATGGAAATAACTAAACAATGTGTAATATGTTTGTCATAAAAATTTAACTTTTTATTGTATAATTTTTTTGAAGATTTATTAGGCTCCAAATTCATATATAAGCCAATCGTGATTATTAGTTTCAAATTGAACTTTAAAATGTGCAAAAGTGTGTCAGAACATTTCATTTTCACAAGCAAAATGGCCGAAACCTAATCAAGATATTATTTGTTAGTAAAGTTGATACTGTACATTTCAAGCACTCTATTGTTATTCAGAAGAGAGTAGATAGACTATGTATACTAAAAAGAAACTAGTACGTGTATGCTTTTACATTTGTACTTATTCTGTTTTATAGTAGGAATTCTGAACAATTGTTAATTTTGTCTTTCTTTTTGTCATTGTTATCTAGACCAAAAATGCTTGCCAAAGGTTCTACACGTGAATTGTATACATATCACATTAATGTCATGCTTTGTATCCCTTGTAATTTCAACACGTGCATTTATAAGAGTATTTTTAGAGTATTTTAGAGAATATTTATTCAATGTGCTAAATGTGTTACATATGTTACATTTCTCTGCTACAATTGAAATAAATAATGCAATTACAAAATGTAATGCGTAAAAGCTGTATTTTATTGACTAATGATTCTGAATCTGAATCATATAGCATGTATTTAGTATTATTATTATTAAAGCTGTAAAATAGACATACAGTAACAAAAAACAAAATAATTCTACAATACTTCAAAAGGGGCTTTTCGATTAACTTGGACACCGCTTCCGTTTTCTGACAATTTAAATTGGTTACAGACTATACAGTTCTCCTCTAGTTCACTATCATTGAACCCTTTTTTATTTTAGCCAATGTGCATTCTCGGCATAATCACCGTGATTCCACACACGTTGATGGAGTGATGATGTCATATATGAGAACAGAGTACAGGCTTTTGGATGAATGCCAAAACCTCAATAAATGCGTTCTGGCAGAGAACGTGCAAGTGGACCAACTGAATTTGTCTAAATGACGTCAGTGTCCCGTCGTCCATTTCGATGTGACAATCGAAAAAAGCCCCTATGCACACCTTCAGGACTGGACCCCAAAATACTTTGGTTAGGTTCGATGGAAAGCATCACCTACTAATCAAATCATTTTCAATGAGTGAATTATACTACAGTGGAACCTCTTTATAATGAGGTCCTTGTGACCATGAAAATTACCTTGTTATATCAGGTATCTCTTTATATCAGGGTAAAAAAACAAAGAATATAAGAAGCTGGGACCAGCAAAATTACCTCGTTATAAGAGGGTTTTGTTATTTCAGAGCTCTTTATAACGAGGTTCCACTGTAATATACACTATTTGATTTTGAATGAAAAATGAGCAAAGAAAATGTGGCTTCCCCGGGATTCAAATCCGAGACCTGGACTGCTAGATCGGTGCTCTTGAAAGCGCCTGTGAAGGTTTGTTGTCTCTGGGTTCGAATCCCGCAGAAGCTCCAGTTTCTTGGCTAATTTTTCATTTATAATATATACTTCTGGTCAGACTCCCTATGCTTGATATAATATTTGATTTTGTGAGATAAGTGTACCAAATTCAAAACAAATGGATTAATACAATAGCTGAATGACCAAAGAATTCATTAGTATGCTCTCGCCTAGCATATTAAAGTGAAATGAAATTATCCATCACATAACTAATTAGCACCAAACCTTTTTTCAAACCTGAATGAAAACAAACACAATAGTATAACGATCGTGTGAAGAATAACATAAACCAGTGAACAGAAGATATATACCAGTGGCATAGCATGGTCAGACTGATTGGGGGAGGTGGGGATAACACTCTATACATTTCTGTATTTTTCAAGGATTTTCCCCACAAGATTATTATTGTTTTTGTCAAATTATAGGGGGGGGGGGGGGGGGGCAAGTAGCTAAGCAACTGACATACACCATCATTTGTATTGTGAAGTGAACTCTTTATGGGGACTTGATCTTTGTCATTACAGATTGCATTGTTCTATGCATTTCTTTATTTATTAAAGGGTTTTCCCCTTATCATGTCATGTTCTATGCATTTGCTTTATTTATTAAAGGGTTTTCCCCTTATCATGTCATGTTATATGCATTTGCTTTATTTATTAAAGGGTTTTCCCCTTATCAAGTCACATTATATGCATTTGCTTTATTTACTAAAGGGTTTTCCTCTTATCATGGCCACGTTATTGAGGAGCCCTCATCCCACACCACTGTTACACAGCTAAGCCACTGACATACACCATCATTTGTATTGTGAAGTGAACTCTTTATTGGGACTTGATCTTTGTCATCACATATTACATTGACAAACAGCAGATAACTTTATTTGCTTATTACATGTATTGTTGCTGAATAATCTATCACTGACCTTGTGGCATAAAAGCATAGTGCCAGAAAATCCAGTTGGGCAGGAGTCGGCGCATATTCATCGCTATTTCCTGTCAACGCTAGATCCTTAGTTACTTTGTCAAAAGTTCATATAAAAATTATAGGGGGAAGTACCTTTACGTAATTATCTTGTGAAATGTAACAAATAAACTGTTAATGCAACACGAAAATTAATAATATTGCAAAAGAAAAACAAGCACAATTATATTGTGAAGTGCATTCTTCAAGTTGAATGTTCATATTGCAACTCAACAGAAAAATCTAGTGGGCTCATTATATTATGTAATATACAAAATGCAACCCTAATAAAACAATATTTTAAAGGTACACTTGAGTATTGGTACTTCCCGAAATGCCCCTTGACACTAAATTGGTTGGTTTTAATTCCATTTGAAAGTTCCTTGAATAAAACATGTAAAATGAGAATCATTCCCTTTCAAATGCTCTCATAGTTGAAAAATTTGATTTCAAGATATTTTTTATTCATAAATCTACCGGTCGGGGGACATTTTGACTGTTTAGACAAATACAAAAAATGCTTATCTAAATAGGTTTTTAAATAGTTGTTGATGATATTTCTATTGAATTATTATTTAAACAAAACATTAAATGCACAATTTTGTATGAAAAAAATGGCTAAAACCAATGAGTTTTTAGAGAGCGCCCTCTTGAGTTGTAACAGCTCTTTTTTTAATGATAACAGGGTTTTTACTCAGTCGTTTGTAATTGTGTATACCTTTCGAGCATGGTGGAGTTATAACTATTAGTTTGTACCATAATGATGCAGGTTTTGGTTACTAAAGTTAAGTTTGACCAATACTCAACTATCCCTTTCATATCAATGTTACTTGGGTATATTGCTAATATATTGTTGTTGTTTTTTAGCAGGGCTAAAAAAAAACGAGCAACTATAAAGAAATTGTAAGTTTTGGGTCAGAGATATAACTTTGTACATATAATCTAATAGTAAATCCGTGTTGGTAATGTTCAAGATTCAACTACATAATGGACGGATCAGATCGCTATAATCATAGCATCATAATCTTGTGAAGTGCAGTCTCCCTGAAGCTGGTTTGGTGATCTCCTTCATCCCACCCATGAATGGTTGGAGGGCATCCGGGACTGAGATGCTCCCATCTCGCTGCTGGAAGGTCTCCAAGATGGCAATGATCATCCGGGGGACGGCACACGCTGTTCCATTCAACTGGGAACAGACAGAACAAAGGAGAAACATTTGAACACTGCCATCGTAAATATCTTTTGAACGAAATGGAAATTTGAAAAACCCAAACCTGTACCATGCTTTTATTGTTAATATGAATATGACGGGATAATTTAAGCCGTGTAAGTGCAATGAGTTAGTAAATTTCACTTTACTTTTTTGCTCATTTCTTGGCCAATAAACATCCAATTGACATGAAATTTTCACACATTACTTTGTGGACATATCAGATCACACCAATACACATTTTATTAATCACTCATCACTTTTTGCACTTGTCAACAAATTTACTAGATCTCTTTAATATGTGCTATATAAAAGTTGCTAATTATTATCATTATTAGATCTGTCAATCGGTTCCTGGGGAAGCATGTTAATAAAATCTTATTTTATGGATGGACATACCAATGGACAATCTAAGAAGCCATTTTGTGATCAAGGCATATAAATTACTTACTGTGTGCACATATTTAGGTGGACCTCCATTACTTGGTGTGTACTTGATATTCAGTCTTCTGCTCTGGAAGTCTGTACAGTTTGAGATGCTTGAAATCTGCAATAGAAAGTTTAGAAGTACGAAAATGATGTTGTTTTTTTTATTATTGTAGCTGTCTGAATAAGTGTTGCTTGAGCAAAGTGGTTTTGCAAACCAACTTGGTGAAAGTATGTATTAGTTGCAAGGAACTCATTATAGTTTTACAAATCCATTAAAAAAATGTGCACTTCTTGCAATTACTTTACAAGGTTATTCAAAAAATTATCAAATTACACATTCTAAATTGAATAAAAGCAAGCAAATCTGCACAATAACAAGTACTATGAGAAATATTTGTTTGAATTACTACTGTATATCCTGAACCTGACAGTAACAATGGCTGATAAAAACCTAGTTAAAGTGGGTGGTACCTGAAGGTATAACAAAAGAATGAGTATTTGACATAACGTCTAAAATCCTGTTTGACAATATCACATGGCACACTAAATTAGACAAATCATTGACCCCTCTTCTAGACTGGTCCGGAAAATACTCGGTCAGGGGTCTATGGAAAATACATGTTGAACCAAAATCAACTTTGAAAAAAAACAAAAAAGTCTTGAATGGATTAGCAGTTCTCACATCCTCCTTGTATTCATATTACCAATAGAAGCATGAAACATGTTTTGTTTTTCAGAATTTCTCTCTCATTCGAAAGATATTTTTATGATTGAAATGTTTGAATTTGAAAGCTTCCCTAGGACCATGAGTCGGTATGTCCAGAACCCTGTTGACCAGTGTCTCATGGCATGCTGAACTGGACACATCATTATTTCACAAAAGACCCAAAGGACTACCCATCAATTAAAAGAACTATCAATTGATTCATACCTCTCCATAGGCATTTCTGTGCGGCATCCAAGCCTCCATGTCAAACTTCCTATATGCAGGTGCTCCGAGGTCATGAGCTGGCATGTCCAATACCCTGTATGTGGAAACACAATCAACAAAATGGAGCAGCGTTTATATATGTAGTTAAGTCTTTCCTTTCATTATAGGCAACATAGTGCTGTTTGATACAATACTAGTACTCTACTATCTAAATATGCCCAGCCCTTGCGGAGCAGTACGTGCTGCATTCAAGATGTTAGGGTAGCAAACAAGATGGCTGCGAGCTGTTCCCTAATCCTGACAAAACATTTGATGAGTAGATGATGGATATGAAAGAAGAAGACTGCCCTCTATTCTCTGACACTGTCCAATATCCACATTAAAGGGATCGAGTAACATTGTCAAAATACACAGAACTTCCTCATAGTTCTAGTGGTTTGCTCATACCTTGTTGTGTTGGTATTATCAATAGAAGCATGGAACCGGTTTTGTTTTGTTGAGTTCCCTTTCATTTAGAAATTTAGAAATGAAGAGTTAAGATTTTTAATCATCCACTGGAAAGTTCTGTGTACAAAGTGAGTGCAATGCGTCTGCGAATATCACTTTTCATTTGCTCTCATTTCTCGGCCATATAACATCCATTTAATGTGAAATTTTCAAACATTGCTTAGTGAACATATCAGATCACAGAAATACACATTTGATCAACCATTCATCATTTTGTGCACATGTAAACAAAGTTAATAATTCCCTTTAAGATAATTCACCTAGGCTGTGCGCGGGCTGGAATGGTATCCTATGACAAGGGTAATAATAAGAGTAAAGCGCTTGGATAATATATTGTTCACCGTTAGGCGCTATTGTATATTAAGCTGGTATTGTATCTCATGACCAGGGAACTAATAAGAGTAAAGCGCTTAGAGATGAAAGTGTATCATTACTAGGCACTACATAAATCAAATCTATGATGATTATTATATGCTTACTTGAAATGGAGCCCCAGGTCCTTGAACATGTTCCTCTGGATCCCAACAAACTCCTCAAAGATTGCCTCGCCCTCTTCTCCCGTCTCATTAGGGGCCACACAGAACATCTCAACCTGAACATGACATTCAAAGTTCATTAATAATAAACTGTTTTTATATAGCACATATCACAAAAATAAATTTAAGTCTCTATTTATTTTCCTTTTCTCATTTTACCTAATTGTTTGCGTGGGTGTTTACTTATGTGTGTGAATGTATATTAATAAGATAAGACTGTATTTGTAAGTTACACTGTCTGGAATATATGTAATAGATTATTTGATTTAAAGTGTCTGTTGTATTAATTGAAAAACACTTCCACTTGCACTATAATATTAACTTTTTAAATCAGGGTCAATACCAAATAAGGCTTCTGCACCTCTAAGTTGGCCCCACATTCTCAATTGATTTAATTTGCTATTCAATTCTGTTAGACATTTATTTTATTATCAACTTATTAATAATACATTTTTATAACAACAATTTTTTATAATAATAACTAATGAAGTATTGTATATTATGTTCATTTTTGTTTATGTAGAATGTTAATAAACTGTAATTAAGTGAAATGAAATTAAATATTTATACATGCACAGATCGACCTGCCTCTATAACACCTACAATGGTGAGTGTTTCATTGGCAGATAGTTACATAACACATTATTCATCCACAGGGGATCTCTTTTGGTGGCCATTATAGGGAGGGTGGCAGCTTTAGACCGATGTCCGCAAATACAGGTTTGACTGTATTTATATCAAAGTATGTCCCACCTTGGAAAACTGATGCACCCTGTACAACCCTCTCGCCTCTGCACTGTGAGCCGTCTCTGCTCGGTAGCAGCGGCTTGCTGCACACACCCTCATCGGCAGGTCCTCCTCCAACAACGTCCTATTCATGAAGTAACCTAGAAGACAAGGAAAGAAATTAAATATTTTGCCTTCTGAAAAACAAGATTTTTCTCATTCTAGTAGCCCAAAACATGAATTTGGTGGGCCCAAACAAAGAAAAGCATTCTGTATTTGGTTGCAACTTTTTGGGCCAGTGGAATTGAGTATCAAAGAAGTTTGGTGGCTCGATTAAAGCTTATTTTTAGCGACCCTGGGCCAATCAGCATGTGCTAACTTTGAGTATTGTAGAAGAATCATAAAGGACAAGTTGAAGAAATGTTTCTGAATTGTTCTTAAATCTGTGACAAAATGAAAAGCATAGACAATGCATAGATGATGTTCAGTTTTCGTTGGCCAATTGCATGCATTGTCTATGTAGACTGTACATATCCTGTAAAAGTTTGGTGTTCAGTTTTCATCTGACAACATATGCATTGTCTATGTACACTGTATGAAGGGAAATTGTGCATATAGCAAGTAAATGGTCATACAATCTAGTTTGATCATTTACACTGTAGATGTGGTCATTATGTGGTTCCACTGTACTTACCTGCGATCCCTACTTCGGCGGTGCCCGCCAGGCAGAAGTCGTTGGCATGGTGCTGAGGGGAGACTCTGTACACCTGGGTGTGAAGGCCCTCAGTTCGCATCCCACAGCCTTCCTGGAAGGGGTCAATCAAACAAAGTATAAAGGAATCTATTAACTTCCTTGACCTGTGCAGAAAACAATAAATGGATGATAAAATGTGTATTTAGGTAAATTAATGTTATACGAAGGCCCTCAGTTCGCATCCCACAGCCTTCCTGGAAGGGGTCAATCAAACAAAGTATAAAGGAATCTATTAACTTCCTTGACCTGTGCAGAAAACAATAAATGGTTGATATAAATGTGTATTTAGGTAAATTAATGTTATACGACGAGAGTACTGTGCAAAAATGCAAAGTTTACATTTGCCAACTCATTGCACTAACGTCAGACACAGTTCAAAGTCTCCCAGGGAGACTTTCAAATCCGAACATGTCAATCATAAAATAAAAAAGAGGAACTCAGAAGATCAAAACCTTCTATTGGTAATATGAATACAGAGGTATGTGAGAACCGTTAAAGTTCTAATCCGTCAACCGGTTCTTGAGATATCCCAAGAACAAAAACCGGACGGACGGACGGACAGACGTACGAACGGACATACGGACGGGCAACCCGAAAACATAATGCCTCTGGCCACTTCGTTGGCGGAGGCATAAAAAGTGTGGATTGTCATTGTACAACATCTATGACGTAGGTAATGAAGAGTGATTTTTCATGTAAATCTATAGATAAGATTTGTTTTCTCAATCCAACAGGCCAACAATATATATTTATATCACGCAAATTGCATATGTGCCACTACGCCCGTATTAAGTGTACATATTTAAACAAAAGTAATATAAATTAATGATAGGGTAAACAAAAAAAATAATCAGCAATCACAAAGAAGCGGACTTAAACAAATGACTAGAGGATATGCAACTTTTAATGGTCATCATAGATAGAGATGTGAAGAAAAAAAATGCTTACAAAGACAAGAGGCTTGACAATGTCTGGGACCTTGAGAACTGTGAAGCCATGTTGCTTGACCAGCCTGTCCAGTGTGAACCTTATGAGGGCGTCCTCCAACATGGCACCAGCTCCCTTCAAGAAGTATGACCTATGACCTGTGATGTGACCTAGATTTCTGAACAGACAAAAAATAAATAAATAAATAAATAGAAAAGTTATATAGTGTATTAAAAAGTATACTGTAGATGATTCATGCAAAAAACATTATTGCCATTTATTGTTTTTTATGATTATTGTTCAATTGCAGTCTTTTTTGTCAACCCTTACCCTAAATGTCTACCCCTATATGCACTTGACATACTAGGATAAAGCTTAGGACAAAAACTATGATAAAGAAAAAACTGTCACAAGGCCTAGGACTGCAAAAATCTTAATACCTTCTAAACCCTCCACAACCTCATATGAGATATGAAACAGTATTGTCTGAACACATTCAAACGTTAAAGTAGGGTGGGGAGCTATGGCCCATCTCCCTCCACATCTCACAACAAAAATTGCATCACCAACTCAGTTAAATAGTTAACCCTAAAAAGACT
Source organism: Echinarachnius parma (assembly GCA_037951105.1). Lineage (NCBI taxonomy): Eukaryota > Metazoa > Echinodermata > Echinoidea > Clypeasteroida > Echinarachniidae > Echinarachnius > Echinarachnius parma. The sequence continues at coordinate 80,205 of JBAMJV010003308.1, read as the reverse complement.
GGGGGGGGGGGGGGGGGGCTGATTTAGCCCCCCCCTCCTCCAATTTCGCGATTACTCGCAACGCTTAAATATTTTACGGTGCCACTTCACGACTTTTTTCCTTAGAGTCTTTCGCAACTTTTGATACCAAATTTGCGACAACCGGGTGTACCGTTCTAAAGTTACGTGACCTTTTGTAAGTGAGCGTCGGCCCGAAAATCGCTAAATTTTGTGATTTGTGTACAAATCCTATGGAAATTGATTTTTTCCTAGAAAAGACAAAATCTTCATTATTTTTCATTCTAATCACAGCAATCATTTAATTTTGGGCTAAAAATGGTTAATAATGGTCAATAATTATTTCCATTGAAAAAACAATAAAAAACATAAGTCGAAAAAAAAAAGAAATACATAAGAAATGCAATTTTCGCATAATTAATTAGCTCTAATTAGCATATTATAATTAGAACAAAAAATTTAACTATGCAATATTGTATGGCTCATGGACATCTATCACCATGCCAAATTTGGAGTTGATTGGAGTTTCGATTGCCGAGAAAACTACGAAAATTACCAAAAAATACAATTTTCGCATAATTAATTAGCTCTAATTAGTATATTTGAATTAATTTTTTTTTTTAAACTACGCAATATTGTAGACCTTATGGACATCTATCACGATGCCAAATTTGGAGTCGATCGGAGTTTCGGTTGCCGAGATCTTAGGGGGGGGCCCTTTTAGCCCCCCCCCAGTTTTTTTAAGGTTAAAAATAGCCCAGTCTTTTTAGGGTTAAGGGAATTTACTTATTGGTGAAGACGAAAATCTTCTCCATACCCCTCCTTAATCATTTCATATAGATCAATGACCTTTAGTATGTAATGTACATTCTTCGAATCGTTTATTCAATCATTTAATGGCAGTAAAATCTGTATATGTGACCACCTATATTAGGGAAACAAGTAAAGTGGCCACTTTAGTCAAAAGACCAGTGTCTTCTACCGACAGGAAGTAAAACATTGCTTTCCCTGGAGAGCATTTGATTACTTGTTTCATTAATTCTTTTTTGTTCATCCCTCCGCGCCTCAGACTATTCATACTAGATCGACGACGCACAATAAGTGCTTTGTTATCATCATTATTATCATTATCAATAGTATTATCTCTGCAGGGTGGCCTCTATGGGCAGGTTGGTCTCTATAGGCAGGTTGGCTGCTACAGACAGGTGGCCCCTAAGGAATGTTTGACAAGTGCAAATAACCAATGAAACCATCCACTTACTTTGCTCTGAAGATGTCCAGGTTTTCTCCGAGGTCTACATGGCCCTTCATCGGGAAGTCAAATGATTGCTTCTCGTTCACCTCCTCTACCAACACAGGCAAGGCATCTTCAGCAGTTGGCTGGAAGAAGGGAGTTCAAGTTCAAGTTCAGTTTATTTCATTAAAATCATTACCACGCAGAAACAACAATTGATTGGTACATTGTATGAATGGAGTTAGAACCGTAATAGAACAAAGCAATAACATTCATTCTTGTTTTAATAATAGAGCCAAAATAAATTGTATTTACCAACACAGTTGCAAAATGTAGTACACAAATGTTGTCTTATTATGGTCTAGCCAACTGACCATTTGGAAATCATATTCACTCTGTAATACTAAAGGTTTTTTTAAAGATATAATATTTAATTTGTCATTGGGCAATATACATATTATACCACAATAGTGGTCATTGAGTTTGCTTTTTCACATACCACGTCAGGATGGGTTGTGTTTGGAAGAGCCACAGCAATTTGATAAAATTCATTCTCTGCCTCATCCAACTCTGACTGCAACCTCCTTAGCGATGTCTCTAGATTATGAGTTGCCTGGGATAACAAGTATAACAATAATAACAAAATAAAATTTATTCTCTGCCTCTTCCAGCTCTACATGTAACTGCAACCTCCAGGGATGTCTCTCGATTATACGAGTAGCCTGGACTAACAAGTGTCAACTGGGATAGAGAAGGAGAAGGGGAGGGGGAATGTGAGAGGGAGGGGGAGGGGAAGGGGGAGGGGAAGGGGGAGGGGAGGGAGGGAGAGAATAGCCATAGGGAATGGGAGATATTAAGACGTGTATGAGAATTGTGAATGTAAAAGTAAAGAGAGCTATTAAATATAATTTATAACAATATAATACAGCCACAAGACATTTGAAGCAAATGCGCTAATTTGAAAGCCAACAGGTACATGTACTTTCATAAGAAATGTAAACCAACAACACACTTCCAAATACTATTTATAAGCCTCAAGCGAGTCCAGCCTCTTTATATCAGGCACTGCATATTTGACACCTACATGTACATGGAGGTGGCTATGAAATGTTAAAGTGATCCATAATGAACTTTGTACAATTTCAACCAAAATCACTTGGAGCTTTCCCACTTCTCTTGTACGTTGTTGTTTGGTAAATGGTAACAGAAGAATGAAATGGGTTTTGATTTTTCAAATGTTTCCATAATCATGGATATTGAACTAAAGAGTGTCTATAGACGGTTTCCGACCGTAGTCAATAGTATCTGAAAATCGCCCATAGTATCCAAACTTTACGCGAATGATTGGGATCAAATCAGACATTGATTTTCTCTGTTTACAGTAGGTAAACTTAAGTCTTTTTCTATAAAATTTTTCACAAATTATTCTCAAGAATCTTACAATAAAATTGGTACATGATTGAAGTCTCAAACATTACTTTAAGTGAACAAATATAAAGTGAATGGATCACTTTAATGACTAAATCTGTCATATGAAAATCACATTACCTGCAGATTCTCCTTGCAGCTTTTTATTCCATTTTCAAGATCATGAACTGCATTTTGCAGCTGTTGGAAATGATGCATTTTTTCAAGCTGATGAAAGAAAGAAAGAAATAAACATTTGATGGGTGACATTATGACAATGCACAATTGAACATATCAGGTTTAGAAAAGATTTGATGATCCTTTTCTATTTAAGATTAAGTTGAATAAATAACTTTTTTTAAACAAATCAATAACATGCAATTTTTTAAAGCAATACATAGCCTTTAGTTTTTCATTACTCAAGGACAAAATTCTAAGGAGCAATATGTATAGAATTCCACACAAAAAAACTTATACACGATATTTTTTAAATGGAGATATTTCTTGATCTTCTAAACACTTCTTTACAGTGTTTCACTTGAGGGTGATGTGCTATATATATTTTAACGAATGTCTGTACAATTTTGGTACCACTTACAACATCATTGACATCAATGTTGCCTTTCCTGTGACTGACAGACTCCGCTACCGCCACGGCGTTCTGACTGAGGTGGTCCAGGTCGATGTCTGGTTTGAACTCGGAGGAGAACATCCACTCCTCTCTCTTCTTCTCCCCAACGACATCGCTCTTGAAAGAAGCCGCATGTCTGGAGATTCTATGCTGCAACATTTTCAAGGAAGCCACATTTCTGGAAACTTGATGGTGCCTGAACGCCAGGGGGCTACAGCAGAGGCTGCAAGACCTTGTCGGAATTCTTGTGTTAATTGTGAGCTGTCTCTTTGAATATGGTTTGGAAAAGTCTTGCACTTGTGTCCATCCTTTTGTTATTCTTGGTTCCCATTCAAGTAAGCTCTTACATGATTGTATTCGTTGCACGAGTCCAGCAATTCTGTTCTGCATTGTTGTTGAATGATCCTCACCCCGACTCAGTAGGAAATTTATCTAGAATCCAGATCAGGTCTGTATCAAAAGTGGAAACTGGAAAAAAGAAAGAAGAATATTGTTTATGCAAATGAACATACATGATCGAGGATCTAAACCAAGATATTGAGGCTTATTGCCTAAGTCTTTTTATAAGTACACGACTTTAAAGGTCAAGAAACATGAATGTATGTAACCCATCTGTTAAATGAATTACATTGGCTCCCTATCAACAAGCATTTATCTTTCAAAAATCTAACTATTCACCCCAACCCCAAGTCATCTTTCTCCCTTTATCCTTTTGCAATCCTAGACGTGGTTTCTGAATTCCCAGATCAATTGTAGTTGTACAACAACTCTGTGCACTTAGTGGGTACCACACTTACAGTCTTAGTCAGAATTTAAAGTGATCCATTAACTTTATATTTTTTCCCAAAATTGATATTTGAGACTTTGATCGTATATGTTGGAATGCGTATAACACCTGTCTAGGGAATGGCAAGGGCTTGTAGCATTCATCAACATACTAGCTGTACCCGCGGAAATCCGCGGGTTTTTGTGAGAGAAAGGCGATGATGACATAACGATACTTTAAATCTTTACTATTCCCAGAGTCATAATTTAAATAGTATAAGACAAAATAAACACGGGCGACTCAATCCCGCGTCCCGTCCAACGATATCCGGCCAATGTATAACAAAATCATAATGGTTTAGTACCCATGGAAAGTTATTCAATTATACCCCATATTTTATACAGTCCATAATTTGTTCCCCTTGTATTAAATTAGATACAGTACACTATGTTCGTGTACTTGCTAATATACAGTAGCTTCGCCGTTCACTCCCCCCCCCCCCCCCCCCCCCCGCGACCCCAATTGCCTGCATGACACATAACCCGTCGTGTCCCATGAACGTTTCATATCCAATCTAAGTTCTCCGGTGTATACATTTTGTCATATTCTTGTGAAACCCGATGATATATTCCTTTGAAGGGAATAGTAGCCGTCTATATACATGCATCCCATAAACTTTTCATATCCAATCTAAGTTCTCCGGCGTATACATTTTGTCATATTCTTGTGAAACCCGATGATATATTATTATATTCCGTTGAAGCAAGGATATGGGAGTTCCATGGTTGAAGGGAATAGTAGCCGTCAATACATGCATTGCATAATAAATGAGCAGATACCCCCCCCCCCCCCCCCACCCCCAGGCGTCTTCTCTTCGCGGATGGCATAATACACTCATCTTACCGCAAGATGTCGAGATTGTATACAACTCCCCTGCTCCACCATTGTCCACCCCGCTTTATTCACTTCAATGCACTTTGTACGCCCGCTCAGCTGTGTACAAAGCATGTGAGCTCGCGGACTTAATACATCTTACCACAAGCTGGCGCAATTATAGTATCATGTACGGTAGGGCGAATGAGATAGTGACCAGAGACGATGGTCAGCAGGTCAGTGAGCTATGCAAATAAACTACGGTTCGGTGGGGTAATTAGATGACTGCGCGACGTGTATACATGGCTGTACAGCCATCGCTCGTTGTATAACCGCAGCTAAATTGAAGTTGTCGCATTTGGTTGTCTATGCACCTACAAACACGATGCCAATCGGCAATAGCGATCATTACCATACCATCCGCGTAATATAAATATTGATATTTATCATAACCTGGGTAGTTTCGCAACGTGTTATATCTAAAAATGTTTTCTCGATAATTTATTTGTTTTATCTACTCCAATTTATATTCTTACAAATACTTTTACGGCGATAAATCGTTAGTCAATGCTCGGCGTCTTAAACGGGCAATTGACATTGCTGACTTTCCCTTTTCTTCGATCTGGACGACGACCACGGGGCGTGAGCGACTCGGGAATGCCTTATTGTCCTCCGCAAAACGTATATCCTTCGATCGCGACGGTCGGGAAGTCGCCGAATCCTCGGGGTGAGGATATCTCGAGTGGGAACCATTTTGGGGGTTGAAGCTTACGGTATTAATATAATAGATATATTTTCTCACATAAAAAATAGTGGTTAGTAAAAAAATTGCATATTTATTGAGCAGTAACACTGCTGCTCATGAATATTCATATATTCACCATACCTTTAATTTCTACTGGCCCATGGCATTCGGGCCAGCAAATGTCACATAATTTGTTATGTTTTTCTTTGTTAGGGCCACCAAATTAAGGTTTCGGGCCGCTAGAAGGTGAAAAATCTTGTTTTTACTTGCCCGACTGGGCAACAAGGCAAAAAGGTTAATTTCTTGTATTGCGTAAAGTTTAATATATCATGAACGAATGTGATGTAGTCACTAAAACTAAAAGTGCGCACATCACATGTACTTTAGCTTCCCATTCCTACGATACACGATCCTCTTTGCACTGTTCGCAGTGATTCTTGTTGACCTTGAACATATAATCTTTACAGTGCTGCGTAGCCGTATAAGTGCTTTGCCTTCTCATCCAAGTGCTCCTCGCAATGCTTTACACTACATGTACTTCGTAGTGCTTAGTAGCCGTAGGACCCTACAAAGTCAAAGGTAATGGATCACTATAAGAAAGTTAGAAACAGTCAAAAAACAAACAACATACATAAGTCCTTGTCATAACTATTAATACAAGTAGTGGGTACCGCAAGTAGTTGTATTACAAAAATAAAAAATAAAATTCATAATTTTTTAGATTTAGTTTTGTATAGGGTCTACTATTATTATTTGTATTAATTACAAATTTGTTTATAATTATTTAATTTTATCAATCATTATTCATTTCAGTTATCTTGTCATCTTTTATATTAACTGTCAACATGGTCAAAGTAAAAATCCTGCAGTGCAGCTTGCGGAAAATGCAGAACATATCTTACTAATTCTCGGATCTCGCTGAAATCCAAATCCAGCTAGCCAAGTTGCATATTTGGGCGCTGCGCTCATAGGTTGGTAGGCCGGTAGTGTCGGGGTAATTGCTCAGCTGGGCCCGCTAAATATCGAAAGACATTTCAGCTGCTTGTTGAAAAGTTCGTGTGCTGTCACAGGATTGCCATCAGCTTTTGCTTCTTCTTACAGTATTCTTTTTGCTAGAAACCACCTACAATTTATCTCCCGTGATGGCCGAGTCTGAGAAGCGTAATAGAGGTAAGTGTTGATAAATATTATGTGGTAAAACTATTGAGTTTTGATGTTTCCGCTGGGAACTGTTCCGACGGCAACGTGGGCCGTCACTAATCTTACTCTTGATAAGTGCCCATACGTTGAATTCCGTGTCAGTACAAGGGTCCTACCAATCGCCAAGGATCACTACTAAGCATAGATCGACAAATCTATCGCTTTCATGGCCTTTTTGACATTATTATTGTTATTTTCACTGTCGGCATTCTAGCGATAGACGCGACCGATACGCGGTGCCTTAAGAGGCAAGAACACCGTAAGTCCGCAGTAAAAGTTACTTACGGAATAACATTTTTGTTGGGACATAAAACACCACATTCTCACACTTTGAGCGACATTTGTAGCCCTATCAATACATTTAGGGCTGATATAATACTTTAACTCACCGATATCGTGTGTCGCTATACATGTCATTCTATAATTACGGCGAATTGTGAGATTTTCCACAATTTTCCATGCCTCTTCTTCGGTCTTTCGCGGTACTTTTTGTTCAAACTGCAAAAAAAAAAAAATAACGTGCATCCGTATGCGCGAACACTTTTTCAGAAACTTAGGCAGCTAGGTACGGTACAGCGCGCGCGCCGCAAAGCTGCTATAACTTGGCGCGCCCAAGTTCTGTATAGCAGCTTTGCGGCGCGCGCGCTGTACCGTACCTAGCTGCCTAAGTTTCTGAAAAAGTGTTCGCGCATACGGATGCACGTTATATTTTTTTTTTTGGCAGTTTGAACAAAAAGTACCGCGAAAGACCGAAGAAGAGGCATGGAAAATTGTGGAAAATCTCACAATTCGCCGTAATTATAGAATGACATGTATAGCGACACACGATATCGGTGAGTTAAAGTATTATATCAGCCCTAAATGTATTGATAGGGCTACAAATGTCGCTCAAAGTGTGAGAATGTGGTGTTTTATGTCCCAACAAAAATGTTATTCCGTAAGTAACTTTTACTGCGGACTTACGGTGTTCTTGCCTCTTAAGGCACCGCGTATCGGTCGCGTCTATCGCTAGAATGCCGACAGTGAAAATAACAATAATAATGTCAAAAAGGCCATGAAAGCGATAGATTTGTCGATCTATACTAAGCACTGCGAAGCACTGCGAAGCTCACTACGAAGCACTACGAAATCCCTACGAAGCACTGCGAAGAGCACGTCTTCTTAGTACTATGAAGCACTACGAAGACGAAGATTGCACTGCGAAGAGCACCCTGTACTAAAAACTCGCTTTTATGCGCGCACGTAGAGGTAGTCAGGTAGACTATGGTAGCTGCCAAACATTCATCCAATTCGATAATGATCAATGTCAAAGCATGGTAGTAGATCAATGCTACTCAATATATGACAAGAATGTAACTGAAATGATTAATGAGTACATCATGGCTGGTACTGGGTCAAATAACCTTAATGGGGGTTCCAGGGGCGCAGCCCCGGAAGATTTTGGATTTGGGCAGTTTCGTATTATCAAAAAGTGGCTTAAAGTAGACTATACTATAGTAACAACTTCCATTCATGAGAGGGGACAATCCCAGGGGGGGGGGGGGGAACTCATGTATAATGTAAGACGGGTATATATGTGCCGTTTAAAAGAACCCCTTTTTCACACCCGATCGCAGCTCTTAAGATACCCGATTTTCAAAAATTGCCGCTCCATAGACCCTCGGAATGACTTGGCTATGTATTTGTCTATTTGACTAGCGCCATGGTCCATTTTTCTCTTCTAGTTCGGCTCCTTGGACCACCATTTGAGCCTTTTTAAGGGTTTCTGTAGGTCTTTGGTAGCTCCAAGTCTATGTATTTTGTAGTTATAGTCTGCTCCTTAGACCCCTTAACTTCCCGTTTCAAACGGAGTGTAGCTCCAAAGACCGTCTATATTTTGTGCTTGTAGTCAGCTCTTCAGACCCCCATTTCAGAGTTCCGTGAGGCACACCCTCGTCAGAAAATAATTTTAGTGCCCCCCCCCCCCCCCCCGGGGGTGGGGGCAATGCTCCTTTATAATTGTAATGTTTGAACCCCAAATATTGGGGGGGGGGGGGGGGTGATAATACAGGCCACCCCCCCCTCACCTGAAATATTGGGGCCTATATCCCTCCCCCCCCCCCGTGATCGACGCCCCTGATTACAATTATAACAATCCTCCTAACATTCTAGCGATCATGAATTGTGAATCGTGTCTGTACCGTGCTTGTCATGGCAGCTACCGTACCTCGATCATCTACTCCTACGTGCGCTCCTAAAAGCTATCTTTTAGCTCTTCGTAGTGCTTAGTAGTGTTTCGTAGTGAATTCGTAGTGCTTCGTAGTGCTTCACGGTGTTCGCGGTGATTGGTAGGACCGCAGTACAATATTAAATGTCCGTGTACGAATTCGACTGGACTACTCGTGTATAAATTGCATTGTTGAAAGTTGATAAAAACAAGTGTGATATGATAGTGTGTACTTAATGGACTAAACGGCCTTCTCTTACTTTAGGTCACTGGGGACCTCAAATTCCCACCCTCCAAAATACCGACGATTTTCAATAGTCACAATACCTTCTCATGGTCCGTTAACTTTCAATAGATTCCCTTTGTTATCCTATCCGAAACTGTGCGAAAACACTGAGTGCGTGCACTAGCGCTGTGCAGCTCAGACGCTACCAATATTCGAGTGATTTCAATCCACCAGGCTTGCACATTTGGATGGGGCTATTATCCCCAAGACATCACGATCCATCACAAAAGCTTGACAAAAGATCAGATGATCATACAAATCCATCGCTATAACTATTGTATAAGTATAAGACAGTAGTCAGTAGGCTATTAATGATAACGCTATTAGAGCAAAAAATAATGAATCCGTCTCCCTATTAACTAATCCACTTTCGATCCACCCCCTATGAGAATTTTGTACAGGTGTGTAGTTAATTTTCCATAGGGGGTGACTTCAAAGTGGATTAGAGCGACGATGAAATGTTCGCAACAAGATTGATGCGTGCACGTGTATTACATTTGGACACGCACATAATCTTGTTGCAAACATTTCATCGTCGCTCTAGTATATATAATCCACTTTGAAGTCACCCCCTATGGAAAATTAACTACACACCTGTACAAAATTCTCATAGGGGGTGGATCGAAAGTGGATTAGTTAATAGGGAGACGGATTCATTATTTTTTGCTCTACGTTATCATCAATAGCCTACTGTCTAAAAGTGGCAGAGTGGTCTTGAAGAGAAGGGAAAACCGGGGTTAATGGATTTAAATAAAGGTTAATTAGAAGGCAAGAAGCCCTTTTTTTTGTTGATTAGGGGTGGACTAAGTAAAGTAAGACAGGTAAGCAATTGATTAAATCTTCCTAAAATCCTCTGACGAAATAAACTAAAATCATAATGAGACTGAGTTTATTTTGTCCGAATAAATCTAAAAACCATACAGACGAAATAAACTGCATGAATAATTGAATTCATTATGATCGGAGAGTGGCACGAATTATTATGCGTGTCGTCGGCCAGCCGTGAGAGTGAGACGGTCTAAAAAATCAGACTACGTCAGACTGTGAAAACGGGATAAGATCCAGGGAAAATCGGATGCCAGGGGTTTACTTACCCGAAGCCAAAGCCCGGGCTTTAAAAGGCTTTTTAAAAAAGCAGGCCAAAAAAATACTTTTTATTTCACGAGGGCTATTTTTGAATTTTAGATTTAGAAAGAAAAATCGCCTCCGTGTAAATGTTCACGAGGGATATTTTACTTGGATTTATTTGTTTTCATTTTGTTTTATATTTATTTTTCTCAGACATTGTAAATGTAATAACATTAACAGATCATAAAGATCCCACCCTATACTCGCTGCCGCAAGCGGCAGCCCCATAGTCCAGGGGTGCCCTATACTAGCATACTGAAGACGAGCATTCTCAGCATACCTGTACTTCTGTGTAAAATACTTTGTATGTTACACATGTGGTGGCCCCGTATACTAAAGCTTTATTTTATGATTCAACAACTATCCCTATTGAAATTAAGTTTTATTGATAAATAATTGTAAATCGCCCTATGTCCCAGTGTATTTTTTGCGCTGCTTAACAGGTATTTTGAAGCTGTTGTGTCCTTCAAAGTCAGCTTGATAGTATTTGTTAATGTTGCATGATTTTAACATGTATTTATGAACTTATTCCATCCTCTTGAAGCCCTAAGCAAATCCGGTCAGAAACTGCAGTATTACTGATTTTGAGATGAAATAATACCTGTAGGTGAATCTACTTGAGAACTGGACAGAATCCATCAGTTAGGACGTTGAGTCAAGCCACTGGGAATTAGGCATGCCATGATATTGTTCGCATTGATTTCCGTTTCTTCCCCCAAGATACATTTATATGTACAAATCTGTGAGATTTGTTCTTGTCTCTGAATTTCCAAAGGACCCTACAAACGCAACAGGAGAGGAAATCATTCCCACCATCATGACAAGCAGAGACAGGAGGATGAGAAGGAGACTGAGCCGGTGGAAATTACTCCAGCCCTCAAAATATTCAAGTAAGATCAACCAAAGTGTCAAATCAGATCCAATAAAGTACATTTGGGTTTCCATTTAGGGAGGTGGGATCTACCATACTCTTCCATCGTGTTCTTAAGAGTTCTACCCCATTCTGCACTGCCATTGTTAAGTGGAATACTCTAGAACTCACCAATCGATACTGAACAAAAGACAAATGTGATAAGGGTTCTTGGGGGCTTTGCCAGCTACAGTGGAACATAACTTTTGCAATATAGTATTTAAATGATTTTAATACACATGTTAGTTTTAGCCCAGAAATCTTATCAATACCGTCCAGAAAACTTATCATTTTCAATAATGTAATTTACTGTTTTATGATCATTTATTTATGTAGGGAATACCAGACTGAGCTGGACAGAAAGCATGACAAGTATGAGAGACTTGTGAAGATCAGCCGGGATGTTACCATTGAAAGCAAGAGGATCATCTTCCTACTCCACAGAATCCAAGGGTTAGTTTGGATACAGTCAAACCTGTGTACAGTGGCCACTGTAGACAGGTAACCTCTAAAGACCTATTCAATAATACTGTTTTTCTCTGCAGGGGATCTTTTCATGTGGTCACTATACTAGGCAGGTCGGCTGCTATAGCCAGGTGGCCACTTAGACAGGTTTTGACTGTAGATCCCCTCACAGAAAAAAAAATGACACAGTATAATTATTACGCTCTCTTGAAAATCTTGATTTCTAAATTAAATATAAACCCGTTTAGGACTGATAGATTTTGTATAACATGTATTCTCCATAGCCCAAGTATTTTTCGGGACCAATCCTGAAAAGGTTCAACATAATTGCAGTTTAGGTGTGCAAATCAAGCTAAGAAGAGAAAAGTAAATATTCATAATGTTGCATAACTTAAATCACATTATCAATGAGACTGTATATTTTTATTTTGTAATACACTTTTCAACTTTAGTTTCATTTTGAAAGTTACAATTATTGCCATCTATAATTTCCAAAGATTACAAAATAGAATCAAACAAATCAGAAACAAGCAAAGCTCATTTAATTTGGCAATGTTGTATTGTGAACAAATTGAACAAAATAACAATGAATATAAGTCTGAAAATGTTTAAATTAACATTTGTGTGTGTGTTGTGGTTCAGAGAGAACCCAAGCATGTATTGAAATATTCCAAATATTTTAAACAACCTCTACCTCATTTTTCCTCAGGGATTCAGAAAAGGTACTTGAGGAGGCAGAAACTAGACTGAAAACTCTGCAAGACAACCTCATCTCAAAGATTGCACATGAGCTAAAGGTTTGTAAATGAATTTACTTGTAGTTGTTACTCTGGTGAAGGCACCTTTGTTTTGGTATAATATGCATTCTATATGAACTTGAGCCCAAGTATTTTCGGGACCAGTCCTGAACATGTATAAATTATATGCTATGATAATATATTGAAACTTGAGAGAAACACCCTTGAGGTGTGTGAACCATAGTTCAGTTTGATAGTATAGTATTTATATTTGAAATAATTAATGTATTTATTTATGAAATAATCATACAGGGTGAGGATGTCCACCAAAAGTCACAAAGCTGTGATGTAAGAATGTTGTCTTTAGAAGTAAAATTGGAGAAGGGGGGAAGTCAACAGTCCCCCACCCACACCCCCCCCCCCCCCCCTCCCCTCCCACACACACACACACACACAGATTTTTAAAGGGTTAACATCAACAATTTTGTTTTTATCCATTTTTACTCCAATACTCCAATACAGGGTGAGAGTGTGCACCAGTTCTTGAGATCCTTTTCCCCCGGGCTGCAGGAGTTCATAGAGGCTGTGGCATTCTATCTGTTCATCAAGGAAGAGAGACTGGTCTCCATGGAAGAGGTCACTTCAAGACTTACCTTCTTGCAAAAGCAGGATAAAATACCGACCAAGAAAATGGTAAGCACTTTACATTACTTGATATTTATACAATGGGCAAGGTTGTACCCCGTATATATCCCCCATGTTGGGTTTATTCAATCTGTGTTGCGAAGAGGTGTTCTGGTCTAGTGGTCAGAACTCCGCTTTTTTTACTTTACTTGGCCCAGGTTCTAACCCTGGCTGCGTCTATCAGATGGTGACAGTAAAGAGCCGTCCCAGACGTAAATAATCAAACTTGATTGAACACATACTGTAAAAACCAAATAACCAACCAACCAGTCAAGCCTCCACGCTTACAGTGCCTATGAAGCAAAATAAACAATTTATTTGATAGTCATAATTTTTCATCAAAATTAAATTAAATGTATTCATCAAATTAATAGGGCTCATGCATTTTCGGTTGCAAAGTCTTACATTGCAACTTTGGGGTATAGACCTCTACTCATTTTTACAATGCCATTTGTGTAATAATGAACATGCTTTCCTGCTGTTTTGATCTGTAAATTTTAAATCTACTGTTCAAGTGTTCCTAATTTTTCATACATTTTTCTTTTGAAGTTGAACATAAATGTTAGTTGAATCTAGACCATTTATGAGATTTTGCTGGCCCATAGCACTTTTCTTGCCTCAGGCAAGTGCTAGTGTTGAGCTCTGGCTTATTTCTTAAAGAGCATACATTTTGTTGTATGATATGATCACCGATGTTCAAATTATGTACTTGTAATGTTTTTAACCAAATTATTTATTTATTGGTGATGGATGGTTGTGTGTGATGAAAATAAATTAATACCTAACACTTTCCTTTTGGATACGTATGTATTTGAATGAGCCTTAAAAACTGTTTACTATTGTCCCATCCATCGAATAGCACTGCGATGCTAATAAATAGAGAAAGAATTTTATCAATGCAGTATAAATACTGCGAACATGCATTGTGCATTCAACTCTCCTTTCATGGCTAATAGAACAAACACAAACAAAGAATGCAATGGCAAAATTGTGTATATTTTACACTCCCTCTCCTGATGATGTAGGACTCGACACAGGATGAGGACAACAAAGTAGTGCCAGGTGAGGCTGAAACCAACACCAGCAAGAATGTCGAGAAGACTCCTGACCAGATGGAGATTGCATCAAGAGATGTCTCTGATGTCAAGGATGGAAATGACCAAGAAGGTGCAGCACAGGGAGATGACAGGGAAGGAACAGTTGAATCACAACTAGAGGACAGTGTTAAAAAGAGCGAGTCACAAAAAGATGATGGAAACGAAAAGGACACCCAAAAGACAGTCGCTCCCCCAAACATCTCGCTCCCGCTGCCTCCACTGGAGGTGATGTTGGGCCTGGCCGACTTCACTGGGGAGCTCATGCGCCTCTGCATCAACACGGTCGGAGGAGGCGACCTCGACCGACCCTTCCAGCTCCTCGGCTTCATGCGCTTGGTCACCGAGGGCTTCCAGTTGCTAGGCAACCAGGCAGGGAGGGAGATGACGCGCAAGTCGACGGTGATGCGCCAGAGTCTAAAGAAGATGGAGGACGCGTGTTATGTGATCAGGGTTCGTGGCTCCGAGATGCCCAAGCACATGCTGAAGGATGCCATCAACGTTCCTACGGACAGAGACAGTGGTTATGACCAAGAAGCCATGTAAAACTTCTGATTTTGCCTGGTGTTATTATACAGTCCAGTGGCCACTTGTATGTAGCAGCCAACCTGCCTAAAGTGGCCACCTAAAGTGGTTCGGTGTAGAGAAAAGCAATGTTAACCCCTTGACTATGGGAACCGGGTCGGCTCTTTACAAAGTCTATGGGAATTTCAGAATCTCGAAGGGAACCTGTCTACAGTAGATAGAGGTCACCCGCCTTAAGTGGTCCCTTTTCTTGTTTCCCTTAGGTGGCCACTATACACAGGTTTGACTGTATGATGTTAATCATCAGAAATCATATCTCGCTTAATGTTTACCTGGAGAATAATCCATTTTGTTAAGGTGGTTTTCTTGCAAGTAAATACTTTGCTGGATTTATGTGGAGAACAGTCAATTTACTGTTATTGTACTACAGATGAATTTTCTTACTACAATTACAGTAAGGAAATGAATCGGCAGATATCACGTGGATAATTGGTTACATAGTTGCAACCTGTTGCCATGAAACCTTTATAAAGTTGCCAAATGTAAAGCTGAGACAATGGAGAAAATGGAGTTGACTTTGTCAATGAGCTGTCTATGTCATTGCTCAATTTCTGAACCTTATTGTATAAGGTTGTTATTATAAGTATAACAAGTTTTATAGCACCGGACAGCTGAGATTTTGGAGAATTCAGAAATACTGAAATTAGGCAGTTGCAATATTGCGATTTGTTAGGGTTTTGTGGGGTCAGATGATAGGTCATTAATTGTGCTCGCTTGACCATCCAGAGTATTGTCTTTACTTGATAGAAAATAATGTAGACTATTTCTAGGATTTTGTTTGCTCTTTTAAAAAAATAAAAATTATTCAAATGGCATGCTAGCTCCATTAAAATGGTGTTGGTTAAAGCAAAGATACAAGAGGATAGAAAGTTTAGTATCTGGTATTTGAAAAAAAAAAATTATGTTTAGGTGGATACAGAGCTGCCAATCATTCCCTTTTACCCAGAATTATTCCTTTTTTTGATAGCATAATTACGGCATTCCTTTTGTTCCATGTTAAGTCCTTTTTCCTCTAATTTTCAATCTTATTGTAAACATCATGTATAGTGAATGTAATGTACAATGGAACTAATTTCATGATAATAGGATATGCACAGGATGCAGTAAAAGAAAAAAAAATGCATTGAAGCAGCAACACCCATAATAACCTGTCTCATTGAACACATTGCCCTTGCTACTTCACTTTAGACTAGACATCAAAGTTATTTTTGGTTTGTTTTTGGTTTAAAATTCCATTTTTCTGTTTGCAGCTCTGTGGGTATAATCGTTTACATAATTCTTTTATACAAATAGTTTGACAGTTGTTTTTCAGCAAGTCTTATTCTTACCAAAGCCAAGTTGTTGCTTTAAAAAAAAATGTCTTTTAATTAATAAATTTGAAGAAAAATATGTGGTATTGCTCTTTTGAGGGTTTTTTCTACTTTGGAAACACGCAACCACACACATAACACACTAACATTTGCTAGGTGCTTTTTTTCTAAATATGCAATTTATGTCATCATGTAGAGTTTCAGAGGTAGCACCCAAGAACAAATCTGTAATACATACATTTGTTTTAAATATATAATACAAATAAAACCTTTTTTATCAGAGGCTCTACCTAGCCTCTGTGAAACACTCATGCCTATTAGGGTTTAGAGGGAGGCCATGTTGGTTTCCGGGATGTTGTACATAATGGCATGTGACCTTACACCACAAAACGACTGTTCAGTCTCGGTAGTAGTTTCTCTTTAAGTTATTGAAATACAGGTAGTCAAGTTTTGATAAAAAATAGGAGATTCTGGATTTTAGTATTTCCTGAATGAGGGTATCTTAATCTACCTTCTGTGAATAGACGCAGATCACCGCCCATTTTCTCCCTTATTTTGAAATTGCTTCAGCCATGAACAAAATCTTTGGTGCTCATGTTGAGAGGGTTGGCATAGTCCAAATATTACAAATTATATACCATTTTAAAGGAAATGACTCGTACTTTAATTTAATGTACACAAAAATGAGCGCAATCATATTTTCCGACTTATTGGTCGTTTTGTGGTGTAAGGAAGTGTGATGTCACATCTATTCATTGCCATGGGCAGCGGTTCTTAATAATGTCGGGCAAGCCAGAAAAATTGTGACTGAGCGGCTGCCAAGAAGGCAATTGTCCAGCTCCAGCCCACTTTCAAAATCTCAAGACAAGTTTTTGTTCAGAACCATTACTACGTGGTTTAACAAAAGAGTGTGACCTCATCACTTCGGTACTCTATTCAATGAATTTGACAAAATATGCAAATTAGCTAATTGTTTTAAAGCTCTCCATTAACTTCAATCATAAACCAATATCATTGTAAGATTCTTCTGAATGATTTGTGAGAGTTTCGTAGAATAAGAATGCTATTTACCTAGAGAAAAAAAAGTGAAAATTGATGCAAGATTTTATCGAAATGCATACTGGAACGCTTTTCATTTCATTATTAGGGGGACATTTGAAAAATAAAAACACATTTTAATGTTTCTGTTGCCAAACAAGGTACAAGAAAATTGCAAGTGCCGCACGATTTTGGTTGAATTTGAGAAAGTTAAATAATCAGTTCAATAATTGAGATAACGGATGCCAAAGATTGGCAGGGTGCTTCCATCAGAATTCTGAAAAAGGAATGTCTAAGCAACTAATTTGTAAATGTCTCCCTAATTATAGACTGAGATATTTATGATTGAATGAAAAGTGTTTCAGAACACTTAATTTTCTCTGTTTAATTAGGTAAATAGGAATTATTTTTTTCTATGAAACTGCCATGCATCATTCAGAAGAATCTTGTTAATGGATCACTTTAAAGAAATTAAGATTTATGTGGTTATATGCACTCGAGTTGAGCCTCAATCCACGCATGGCAAGTTTAGTTTGAAACTATACATTTCAAGCCTTAAAGGGGAGCCAAGCGCCAGCATTTTTGCTTACTGTTACTGATAAGTGCATAATTTCCATCACTTCTAGTCTTCCACTTTGGAATCTCTAATAATGGAAAAAATCAATGTTTTTTAAACCACTATCCTCTGTTTTTACTGAATAGGCTGCTATGTTTTCCAACTGTTCCATATGAAACGTCATTTAATTCGCACTAACAAAAGTGGGTTACGTAACCACTGACATAGCAGCAGTTTCAACAGCAGTGGTAACATAACCCCTTTTTGTCAGTGCACGCTTAGATGCACTCAGATGAAGTTTCATATGGTACCATTGGAAAACATGGCAGCATTCAGTGGTCAGTCAAAACAGTTGAGAGTGGGTTCAAAAACGTTTATTATTTCCATTATTAGCGTGCCCTTTAGGAAAGATACAAATAGAAGTGACCGGAATTATGCTCTTATTCCAGCATTTCATTTCCCTTTAAATATTCTGCCAATGTTGTCATGTTTAAAAATAGATTTGGAAAACAATGTTGTAAATTGTTAAAGAGACAAAACAAATGACTCAGAAGCCCAGTATTCTCTTCACAGTAACTGTCGATATACTTTTTATTCCACAAATATTCAATATAATACACAGGGCAAACTGTGGGGATGAAATATAAATTATATATATATATAAAGTAAATAGCTATGTACCACAATGATAAATACTTACAGATTTACTTTGTGTAATCTGATGTGATGGGTCTCATTATATTTGACTCATGACTTCATGGAAAAATAATAATTAAAAGCTGTTGGGGATATATGACATGAAACACTTTGTATCAGAGTGTCCATCTTGGTTTAGATTTAGTATGAAACTGCCATAAGGCATGGTCCATTATACCATGGCTGGTTTTTAAAGTGCTGAGCGCACATCTGCCCAAATTAAGTAGATTTTCTTGGTCATCCAAATATTCAGCAAAAACACAAACAAAAAGAAATTAAAGGAAAACTAAAAATGAAAACTACAATATATCAAACTTAACAGCAAACACTCGTGTTCCAAATGTGGTGCGAAGTCCACCCGCTTTATAGAATGGAAAGAAATTGTTGAAGCAGAAACTTCTTGTAAGTTGTTTTTTATATGACATGTTTTTGCTGTAAATGTTTGTATTTCAATTGTTTCAATAATTCTAGCGTGACTTTGTCACTTAAGAATCAACAATTCACCTGTGATTAATCACCTTGCAAGCAAAGAGATTAACTAATTGCTTTTGCAAAATGTCATGCTTTGGTTTCATAAACGTATATGTAACTTTGGAAATTATTTTTGTTATCAATGAGAAGAAAGTATCAAATGGTGCTTTACATCAACCTAATACAATGCTAGACTTTCCCACAACCATAAATACACCATACTCAAAGGCAAAACCTAGGTTTATTGTGAATACATATCTGTGTTATTGCATGGCAACAAACATCGTCTTTAAAAAACTTCCATAATAAGATTGTACATTTTCCTTTCCAAGAACTCAAATTGATAGGAATTAAGGTGTTAAACCTTTTCTATATGGCTTTGGTTCTTGTGTTGCTTGTTCTGCATATATTATGATGGGCTAAATCCTCTAAATACAACCTGAAATTCTTTGCAACACTTTGAACTAGCGCTTCACCAATATTCACTAAATGATACATTATAAATGTACATGTACTTCACAACACGCAAGTCTAGCGCAGATGTTGGATTTTGCAAGGTGTCGATGAACACAGTTTGAACTAGCAGTATTCTGCAGGTATAGTGCAGTAGGGATGTTAAATATGTTTGGAACTAGAATCGACACCGTCGATGTCGGGTATTTGCCATAAAATATATTGTGCTGGATAACTTGTAGTCGACTAGTCTACTTAGGAATGAGATCGTCGATGGATTCGCCCTTCTCCAGTTTCTTCTCCATGTCGATGATGAGCTTGACGCCTGCAATCAAGCAGTTGACCTGCTCGACCTCTGAGCTCCCAAGACGGTCGGAATTTGAGATGTCGTACACACCGCCAACGGCCTCGGTCAGCTCTCCGGCTGCATGGGTCAACAAAAGGAGTTTGGAGAGAAGATTAGATGGATTATGTAGTAGGATATGTAGTAGGGATCAGCCGGAACAGGTCAAATGTGATTGATACTTTATTTCTGTCTTAATATTCGAAGGATAATTGTTACAAGTACAAATGACATGGATCCACTGTATATGCAATAATAATTTTAGCGAGACGAACTTTAACAAATTACATCTGGATTTATCCCTCTTGGCCATCTCATTGAGATGTAATGCTTCTAAAGCTCTGATGATCAAGTGACTAATCCTTAAATAAAGTGTGTGGTATAACTAATGCAGTGGAACCCCTTAAAGGAGGGGTTCGGACGATTTCCAGCATCAAAGAAGCAATATTTGTTCAACATATTGCCTTTGTCCCTACGAAAAAAGACCAACTGGATCATTCACAATCACTTTGGGACTAAATAAGGTAACAGTTTTTGATCGAATCTGCCGCCAGTGGGATCTATCCCAGCATGCAATTTTCGTGACGTCGATGCCTCACTTTGCTGCCAATACAAAGCAAAGTGAGGCTGGCGCGTCACGCGACCACGTGATAAAAATCGGAAGCGTACAGAAAATAGACGATGAATATCAAAAATTGCAGACACAAAACAATAGAGTATAAATCATCCTGATAGGATATTTTTTTGATAAAAATATATTACCAATGATTAATTTGTTTAGATTCTGGTACATTAATTTTGAAATCGTCCGAACCATCCCTTTAATAATGAGGTCCTTGGGACCATGACAATATCTAGTTATATCTTGTTATATCAGGATTTTAAAACACAAAAGAATATAAACAGTTGGGACCAGCAAAAATTACCTTGTTAATAATTTGAAGAGGGTTTTTGTTAAACGAGAGCTCTTTATAACGAGGTTCCACTGTACGTATGTATTAACTGAGTAACGGTTCATTGGTGATTTCTAAGTACATAATAAGTTCATTATCTGTAAAGCGCATAGAGAATATGTTATTATATTATGCGCTATATAAGAATTGTTTTATTATGATCATAATGAAATCAAATTACGATGGGAACCTTGACTTACATGTGCCACGCTCCTGGAGGCGGAATTTCTTGCAGATCTGCTTCAGTTTGGCCTCCTTCTCGATGGCGGCCAGCTTGGGGATGCGGACGTGCACGCTGCAGCGGACACCTGTTCCCAGGTTGCTAGGGCAAGTCAGGATGTACCCGAGATGGTTGCTCGACATGAACTGGGATCCACTCTTCTTGATGTGCTCCTCCACCTATAGATAGATACATCGGGAGAAAGTATGAAAACCTTTATTTTGGGTAAAGGCATGCCCCCCAGAGTGGGATGGAAAGCGGTTAAAATCATTCGATAATGAAGAAAGAGAGGAGGTATATGAATATAATAAGATTGGAAATGTGAGGGAGGTATATAGTTCGATAATGGAGAAAGAGAGGAGGTATATGAATATAATAAGATTGGAAATGTGAGGGAGGTATATAGTTCGATAATGGAGAAAGAGAGGAGGTATATGAATATAAAAGGATGATTGTACATAGGAGGGAGGTAGATACTGTAGGTCGATAACTGGAGATCAGAAGTAGATATATGGTTAGATAAGGGTGATTGGAAAAAGGAGGGAGATATATAGTTCGATAATGGAGAAAGAGAGGTATATGAATATAATAAAATGATGGGAAATAGGAGGGGATATAGATATATCAATAGATAAGGATAATTTGACATAAGAGGGAGGTATATAGTTCGATAATGGAGAAAGAGAGGAGGTATATGAATATAAAAGGATGATTGTACATAGGAGGGAGGTAGATACTGTAAGTCGATAACTGGAGATCAGAAGTACCAGATATATGATTAGATAAGGGTGATTGGAAAAAGGAGGGAGATATATAGTTCGATAATGGAGAAAGAGAGGTATATGAATATAATAAAATGATGGGAAATAAGAGGGGATATAGATATATCAATAGATAAGGATGATTTGACATAAGAGGGAGGTATATAGTTAGATAATGGAGAAAGAGAGGAGGTATATGCACATAAGATGATGGAAATAGGGGGAGGTATATAGCTTGATAACTGGCGATCAGAAGTCGGTATTGTAAAGCGCATAGAGAGTAATTTTACTATTATGCGCTATATAAATGTATATTATTATTATTATTATTAATATAAAAGGGTGATTGGACATGAGAGGGAGATGGTCGATAATTGATCATTGATTGGGGGGGGGGGGGGGGGGTCCAATGGATCCATAGTTCAAAGACTACATAAAGATCTATATACCTCGATCTACATATTTAGTTAGATAATAATGATTGAGAGAAGGTAAAATATGATAAAGACAGGGGATGGGAAAGCCAAAGGGGATATATACCTAAATTAAAAAAATAGAGATATGGGCCCATATTCATAAAAGCATGCTAGTTTAGTTCCAAGCTAAATGTATTTCAAATCAGTTATACAGTTTAGTGCTTACAAACTGTTCCTAGTTCCCAACTAGTGATTAGCTGGTACATCCGAAGGTTCCAACTAAAATGACCCTAAATTTAGCAACTAAAAGATCATGTGTTAAATAACTAGACACATCATCCAAAATAGACCTAGCATGAAACTAATTAAGTGTTGCTGTTTTTTATTTTTTATATGGGCCCACGAAAACCTTTTTTGATCTCACCTGGTTAAGACCTGTCACCCAGCGCCTGAAGACGTTCTTCATGTCGCCTCCCTGCTCCATGGAGATGATGCGGGTGTGATCCTCCTCATTCACCCACACGAGGAAGTTCTTCTTGTCGTTATGCCTGCATGTCACAAACAAGAATATATTGATGATTTTCGGTTTAATTTATAAATGTGTATAGATCCTAATTTGCAGACCAGCTTTGTTTATATAAGCGCTTTCAATTGTCCCTTTCACGTCTTCTTAACACACCCCCCCCCCCCACCCCCGAGAACATTCTAGTCGAGGGACAAAAGTCAGTCAGTCAGTCAGTCAGTCAGTCAGTCAGTCAATACATAGATACATAAACATATCAATAAATAAATACAAAACCAAACAAATCTTACCAGATGCCACGGCCGTCAGGGAAGTCCCTGGCCATACCACCAGAGGTGAAATGACGGGAGATTGGCTTCTCGAAGAGGAAATGGTCATCAATCAGCTGCTTCTGGTCAGCTGCGGACAGGCTGGGCAGGGCGTAGTACTTGCCCTTTAGCTCTCCAGTAAGCGAGTCCAGAGCTACAACAAGAAGGGGATCAAAAATTATAGTCACACTTTTAAGATACAATTTTATAATATCAATAATAACATCCGTTATCTTCACAGTATATTAAGATTCATGTATGAATGTACATCAATATATACAGTGGAACCTCGTTACAAAGAGATCTCATATAACAAAAACTTGCTATCACAAGGTAATCTAAGTGGTCCCAGCCCTGTATATTCTTTTGTTGCTGTTTTTTTTTACCCATAACAAGGTAATATAACATTGACCTCGTTATAAAGAGGTTCCAACTATACATCATAATAAAACAAATTTTGTTTAGCTCACTTATTTTTAGTTTCCCCGACGTGCTATTGTAAGTGTATGAGGTAATATAATGTAGTTTTATATTGGGAATCGTTCCTCTCTCAAGCCATCAGCTTTTTTTTACCATGTAAAGATTGTACCTTTTAAGAGAAGTAAATAAATGCATGAATAAATTAGTCACAGAAATGACAGGATTACCTGCAAAATACATTGTACTATGTAATGGTTGGGGCCCCTAAGAGGGAAATTAGGCTGGCCGAGACCGATAAAAGGTGAACCCGAGATTGATGAAAAGTGGCCCTTTCTAAAATATAAAATAAAAACAATTGGGGGGGGGGGGGGGGGTGCACCCAACATGCCCCCCCCCCCCTGGCTTAGAGCCTGAACAAACAAACACATACTTGTGGCTACACCACTGACCTATTCTAGTCCGTGGGCTACGTCCCCTATAACTTACCAGAGGAGACGAGTTTCTCCACCTTCCTCCTCTCGGCGCGGCAGATGAAGGGGCTGAGGCAGAAGCCACGCAGGTTGCGGCCGGTACGGATGCGGGAGCTGATCACGTACTTCTCGTCCAGGACGTCGTCACTGATCTTGTCCACACTCAGGTCGGTCACGTGGTTCTCTGTAAAGTAAAACCAAAGCAGGTATAGGAAGCAAATATAAAGAGTAGTTATTATAACAAGAAAACAATATTTTGTGTAATACAAGATGTTTTAAAAGACGTCGTCCGTAAAGTAAAACCGAAGCAAGTGGGAAGCAAATAATGACAAGAAAATAAAACAATAGTAGTTTATCTAATAAAAAATTCACATGCAAAGAGAAAAGAGCAGCAAAAATTGTCAAAAGAGTCTAGTAACTATTTCAATGCGATTCCCCCCCCCCCCCACCAAAAAAAAAACAAAAAACATAAAATCCAAACAAATCTACCATAATCAGCCATGACCAAAACTAAATGTACGCGCCCTAAATGGCTCCATTTATTGTAAGGGCTAAAGGGCGCCAGTTCCGTTCTCGAGCAACTTGCGTTATGATAAAGTTATATAATAGGGATCTTTGAATGTGTAAGAATCTAGTTCAGGGACATCGCAAGTATTACAATTAATGATAACGTAAACACCATTTATCATATCACCCGCTTTTGGAATAAATTACAAATTAAACAAAACCCAAAAGAGTCCATGCAGTATTCAATAAAATACTAGTGGATTTAGTAAGACATTTACTTCGCAACTTGTAAGGATAGGAAAAGTTCTTCTCGAGTCAAATATTATTTTCTACTTCTACTGATTAAATTAATTTAATTTAAGTAAAACAAATTCTAAGTCAAATTTGTTGAGAGACATTGTGACGTAACGATTAATGTGGCCTGGTAAATATGTCACAAATAACTGTATCCAAAGATGTAGCCAATACTTGAACCCCACATTATTGCTCCTCTTCGTCCCAACTTAACGGCACGCTCTATGTATTTCATTTTTTCTGAATTTGTAACCCTTATGTTTTTATGAAATAATAAGGGGGCACGTTCCCCTGTAACCCCACCCCCTGTACCACCATACATGTCTAAAGTAAAGTGACCTTTGCAATACTTACGGTCCTTGGAGAATCCGTTGTGATAGTCAGATAGACAGGGGTCCATGAGTTCAGCGAACTTGGTGTAGGTCTCTTCGTCTCCGGCCAGGATACCCAGGGTGAAATCTGCAGGACGATCAGAGTAATACAGTTATAATAATACTAATTATATAGTCCATTATTTATATTGCGCCATCAATCTACAATTATATTCCGAGGCGCAAACGGTATTATAGCCGAGATATTATTAAGAATTGCTTACAGGCGAATATCAAGCGTTGCCAGAAATAAAATCATGCCAGATGCCCTTTTACTACACCTGGGTTGAGCGCCTTTATGGAGGGCATACAAGTATAGTAGATTAAATTACAATATCAAATGATTTGATTGTTTGCTTGTTTGTATAATTATTATTATGTTTCCGAAATCCATATACACATGTACACATACAAATTGAAAAACGAACATACATTGTTACATGATTATAGCACATTTCAAATGGAAAAAAGAGTATAATTGTATGTAATTATAAGTACCGGAATAGAAAAGAAAAGGGTTGGGAATCCCATTGCTCATTCGATTGGGTCCAAAATATGTAGAGCTCATTGGTCGGATTCGTGGGTATATAAGTCTATTGGAATATGTTGGATATCGCAGCGATGATTATTACTACAGTGAAACCTCATCACGAGCACCTAGCTTTGGTTCATTGAATGTACCAGATAATTATATCGTTGTCTCAAGGCTTATAAATTATAACATGCACAGAACCCGGACCTGTGAAATTATAACGCTATAATTATCGGGGACTTCGTTATACAGGGTGGCCCAGAAATAACGGAACGGGGTGCTTGCTTTAATGAAGACACATGATGCCCGTCATAGCAACTAGTAACGTTCAATGCGTGCGCCATTGTTAGTTCCCCTTCTTCTCTATACACAGCTGAACGCACACTCACAATGGCGCACGCGTTGATCGTTACTCGATGCAGTATGGCGGGCATCATGAGTCTTTAGTATGGCAAGTACACCGTTCCGTTATTTGTGGGCCACCCTGTATAACAGAGCACATTACATAAAGATATTCCACTGTATAGTCGCTCATTGAACATGTTGAAAGATGAATAACTAAGTTATAGATCTACCCACCGGGGTTGTCGACACCGTTCTGGATGCACTGGTCAATGGTGAATCCACTGGCAGTGGGTGTGTCCCTCAGCTTCCTGTACAGCTCCTTGGTCAGGTTCTTGGCCATGTACGTCTGGTTGCCCTCCATCAGAGGGTAGTCCTCATCGGTGTCGTACTTCTTCTTGTTCAGGTTGGCCATGGCGCGATAGGGTGGGTACTCGATCAGTCTGCAAACAAAGCAAACATACAATCATAAAATAATTAGTCTATACAATTATGGTTAGTTAAGGTTAGAGGATGCTGGACCGGTGAGCATATCATTGGCATTGCTTAAAGTCTCAGCATCGGCCACTTCAAATCATGTATTATGGAATGGGAGTCGGTCCACTAGTTTATAATCAAGAATTGCTGGAAAGATGGGCGATTACTGAACTAGGATTACAGCCATATATGATTGGTTGAATGCATTATTGAAACGAGAGCGTAAAGCAATTTGATTGGTTAGAAGAAAGATAGCTGGAACGATGGGCGATTACTGAACGAGGATTACAGCCATATATGATTGGTTGAATGCATTATTGAAACGAGAGCGTAAAGCAATTTGATTGGTTAGAAGATTAGTTGTACTTGGAATGGATGCCGTTATGCAAAACTTGCATTTTTACATGTTTTTGTAAGTCTTGTGTTATTAAAAACCTAAAATACAGCAATGACAAATACTGGCGAATGCAATTTACTGTTGTTCGGTGTAGCGTAATATTTTATTATGATGTATAGCCTCACTTGTCCGCCTGTATGAAAGTTGATAGTTTTTCATATGATATATAAATGATTCACTTCAGCCATTGTGTGTGTTTGTTTAATAACTTAATAAAGCCATTTGGGTATTAACATTATCACAACAGTTATGAAATTAATGTTGCGTGTTAGTGTGAGACAAGCTTATAAGAGATGAAAAGAATTGCTGATGATAGTTCAAACAAAAGGAAAGCATCAGAAACTGAATTAGTATCGTTGAAAGCTCGGCATGGGGGTTAATAAATAGTATTATGATTCAAACAGCTTTGTTCTTTAAAGGCAGCTCTGCTGCTCTGCTGAAGCAAAGGAAACAAAATAGTTCATTAATCAGGATCTAGCACTGTTGTCTTTATGGGAATTCAGAAAGTGAACGAGGTGATCTGATCGAGGTGCCATAAATGAAACGGTGGGTCACACAAAGATGAAGAAGGGTGTGCAGTCACGTCAGATGTGTTTTGTGCATTTGGGATTCTTCTAGCGGGAGGACATTGTTCCCCTATAAGGCAGGTGATGGGTGGTGGTGATTGCTGACGGTAGCTTGCAAGCAAAACAAAATGGGACTCTGTGTGTTTTCTTACGGCTGGGGCTGGGGTTGAGGAAAGATCTCGTAGAACACTCGCCAGAAGACGGTAAACATGGCGTGACGCACACAGACGGGTGGAGGTGTCTGTTTGCTGCTTCCTAGGCCCTAGCTAGCTCCTGTAAGAGTGAGAGAAGAACACGAATTGGACTAGCTAGCTAGGTCTACCAGAAATACACCCTCATTCACTATACAGATGGTCTAGATAATATACTACAAAGGACGACACGGGTCGGATTTCAATTCTAGCGGTAATATTATAGGAACTATAATGTCTTAGCGACGAGAATATTTGTATGTTAGTCGATTTAATTGAAGAATACTGTTTTTTATGGTCGTGTATTGTCAGATTATTCCTTACGAGTATATTTCCAAGTTTCATTCACAAATTAGCTCGACATTTGTTCTATTATTTAATAAAGCATTATCAATACTCGATATGGGACTAACATGGTTAGCCAAAATGGGGATCATAATAATATTGTTATGACCGCGGTGCCGCGTGCGAAATAACCGTCTCCCAAGGGCATGTGATAAAATGCTACATTTGTCGTGCGCTTATCATTTTCTTTGAGTTTATGTTGATCTAATAATTCGTAATTCGAAAAAGAGTGGTGCCTTTGATTAATAGAATCCGACCGACAGTTTGTTGAAAGTTGATTTGTCACATGAAGTTCTATTAACGAATCTTTTATCTTACTGAAGTATGCGTGTCAAGTTTAAATTGAAATAACGGTTATGGTATACGTTTCCCAGAAGCCAAAGAGTGAAAGAAAAAAGTATGGAACCAGTACCGTAAAATAATTATGTATGTATATGTATACGTATACGTATATATTTAAATAGGTAGTAACTAATGGCTGCAAGGTACTAATTATCTCTATAGGCAAAGGAGGTAGAAGCCACTATGACTAATGATGTCCCGCGCTTCTGTTGCTGAAACAAGTTTTGTGAGACAGAGGTCTGTGCATGAACATAAAACGCGTGCATGATGCAATACATAAACGGATGGAACATGCATGGAACACTCGTGTGAAATGGCCAATGTTAATATGAATATGATGCAGTGTATAGATAGTAGATACATGACATTAATGTTAATAATCTGAAACAAAAATGAAATAGTTATAAGCACGACGACATGATTGCAACGTTTACACTTGGTCATACATGTACAGACAAAGAACAGTAAGATATACACCACAATACACTGTATAATATATAAGCACAATATACATCAATTTCAAAACATTTAAAGAAAATGTTCAACTCAAATAATGTTAAGACACAACCTTGCAAAATATCGGCACAGTTTGAATCTCTTGTCCAGCGGTTATGCAGTTCTTTGAGACAGGTTCGCAGAGTCGAATTATAATTATGATTGAAGGACAAATATTCCCACGTTTTATACAAAACATAATATGTTTGCGTCACTTTTGAGGACAATATCATAACAAGGAAGTATTTTTAAATTCCCAGAATAATGTTTCTATTCACCAATGACACCAAACAAAAGAATCTATTGTGGTCAAATTCTATTGTATCCGGTTCGTCTAGAAATTTAATATTCAAGTCATTTCCTTCTTGAACATTCTGTTGGCTGGTTAAATACGGTCGTGCACGTATGCCGGATTTTGGAGCTGGATGGACAAAATTACATGTTGTATAGCATCATAAACAAAAACAAAAATGCACTTTATCACCCTCTATGGAAATTCCCTTTACTATATATTTTATGGTTTTGTTTTATATTGTATTTACTAATCAAATATTCTATCAATATGGTTGGATTGTATTATCGTGAATGAAGATTCAACTACTAGTAATATTTCGTAGACAATTATTGTTTTCTTTCAGCTCGATATGGTATGCAGGAAACCGATGATGCAACGATCCACCATTAAAACGCGATGAGCAGATATGATGATACTATAGATTCGACCCTGGTCATACTTTGTCACCTCTCAATTTTATTAAAATATATAGGCATATACAAATGATGGCATGCAATATCATTATGCTCTTTTGTTTACTATAATTGTCCCGGACTGAGAGGTAAATTCATAGACAAAGACTAGACAAAAACGTTAATGAAAATGAATAATCAGGCTTATGCTATATTGGAACCCATTTCCTCCATTTATATCATACATGATGCACAGACTGAGAATTGTCTTCACGAATTTATTTTCATGACAAACTTATTTAACAGAAGCCCGTTTTTTTTAAGTATTTCGTATTAGGGAAAGAGTATACACGCGTCTACTGATTATACCAAGTGGAAAGATATCATAATCCGTATTCACTCAGCGATGTTCTTGCGTTTCAAGGATGTCGTGTCACGCTCGACACCACATCCCCTTTTTCCTGAGCGAGTAATCTTCTTAATATCCAGGATAATAACAAGCTATCGAATGAATCCACACAAAAATACACCAGTATCGAATTATAAATGTCATAACAAGACCAAGCCAAGGATGAACGATTTATTATAAAGAGTCAAAGTAAAACCAGTATGAATTCACAACAAATAATGAGCATCATATTACATGTACGTATCAGATTTGAACACAAAATGCCGAGGTCCGTATCGACTTAAGCTTAGACAAGACGGCGTTAATCCTCAATAAGGTATCATGATAGTAATTAGCTTTTAATATGGAATACTTGATGTCTTAAACAGGATAAATGGTGCATTCACCATTCATCATACTCGTGTAATTTCTACCGAAACGAGTTGTAATCTTCGGAAAATGTATCTCGTCACACATAGCTATAAGAGTAACGAAACTGATAATTGTAACCTAATAGATAACCGGAAAACTATAATCGGCGGAGTTGAAATTCCATCATATTATTAATTTATAGTCGAAATGCAAGAGATTTGTAGTCAGAGCAATACAAGGTGGCCCCCAAAAAAGGAACGGGGCACTTCCCAAAATAAAGTAACAAAATGATTATATCCATCGGATAGGGCGTCTTTTCCAATGAAAAACGATACCGAGAATAGTCATTTTGGTCGTGTAGTTTTTGTTTTAGGGCGCTGTGAGTGACACCATGTCAGGTTCGCATTTTTGTCAATTTTTACCAAGTCAGTGCCTGTTAAATCGCACTGCCCGTCATACAACGAGCAATACACGCGATATTGTTAGTGTGCACTCAGCCGTGTACCGAGAGAATAGGCATAGTTGCTCGATGCTATGACCAGCAGGAAGTGCGATTTATCGGGCACTGACGTGGTAAAAATCGACAAAAATGGGAACCTGATGGTGTCACTCACAGCGCCTTAAAACAAAAACTCCTCGACCAAAATGACTCTTCTTGGTATCGTTTTTCATTGGAAAAGACACCATATCCGATGGACATAATTTTTGTGGTACTATATTTTGGGAAGTGCCCCGTTCCGTTTTTTTTTGGGCCACCAAAATCAGAGAATCTGAGATGCTAACGTGATGCGACTCTGCATGATCGCAACGAGTGGCCTTTAAAACGAACTTTAAATGAAGCTGCTTTCGGACGCCATAATGGTAAGAAACAATACAATGATAAAATGATGATTTTCTAAGAGAATGGCAGCCACGATGATAAATGAAGCTGCTTTCGGACGCCATAATGGTAAGAAACAATACAATGATAAATAATGATTTTCTAAGAGAATGACAGCCACGATGAATTAAACACAATATACCCATTTTCAAGTCAATTTATTACGAAGTTTTTCGCCTATAAAATACATTATGCTATAATAGACTTTACTTGCGCACTATTCACTCGTACAACGGAAAACACGAGCAGGTGTATAGGTGACGATGGAAATCGATCTAAATTTGCTCCCAACCATGCATGCATGTACGTCTGATGTTGGAGGGAGAGAGAGCGATGGAGGGTGGTAGAATTAGAAGCCGAGAGAGGTGATGTGGGATATGGAGATGGAGCCGGGATAGAAAGGGAGAGCGAGAGAGTGAGGGTGCAATAGAGGGGAGCGATGTGGAGGAGGAGGGGATGAAGATGTGAATGGAGAGGAGAGAGGGTTTGTGCAGAGCAGAAAGAGATGATAATAGGGAAAGATGGAAAGAGGAGCGGTACAGATGTGACATAAAGATAGGTGGAATTGGGGTAAGGGGCGGGCAGAGGGGGTTGAGATGAGGGGAAGAACGAAGAGTAAACAGAAGGGGATCATGGAGTATGTGAGAAGAGAGGAGAGGGTGCGAGAGAAGGGTACAGAAAATAGTATCGATATTTGGGGAAAGCAAAAGAGAGGGAGTAATAGTAAGTTATTGATAGCGACAGAAAAATACGAGGGAAATATAGCGACGGGAGAGAGCAGTTGGAGAGATTTACAAAATAGAGAAAAGCTTAATCTAGAGAGATGCAGAGATTATCATGCATATTGGAAGATGGGAGTAGAGAATGGTATGAAGAGTGGATCATCATGTGATGGCTTAGTCAGGTGGATGGATGCGTGGATGGTGTGAAATCGATCACCATTATGTTAACAGCTAGAAACAAATCTAGCATAAACCCGGCTACATGCAAGCAGCATTACCGTGATGAGCAAAACCGGCGGCATTCTATTAAAGCAAGAGCATTATCATAGCAGTCAGGATTTGTTTTGTTTTTATTTAAGTCTGAGATGACATAGAATCCGTTAATTCTAAAGAGATGAAATTGTGACATTTCTTTATACAATTGTAAGCTTGAAACAAACACTAAAGTTGTGTGTTTTTTTCCTCAAGATTGCAGCATTAACACAATAATCAGAGTGGCGACGTGGATTAAGCAGTGGTATTATTGGTTTCTGTAAACCAGCAAATTCTGAGATGTGGATCATACTAAAACAGTTGAGGTTATGAAGATGTTTTTATCAAATTTAACAACCACAAAGTAAATTCAATAAACCTTGTTTTAACCATATCAAATAATGTGATTATTCATGCTTTAATATAGTACATTATTTCATCTAAAGCGACGCCGTAATATTAAAGGCATTTTGTATTATATAACTTTAACAAATCCAAAACTTAATATTAAAATCAAATCTGGTAAAACACTGGCTGTAGTAAAATATATGTACGTCGCATAATCATAATATGACGTGGCGATAATATGACCCTGTTTTTATATAACAAGCTAACGGTACATAAATTATTGTATGATTTGTAATCGTTTAATGTCAAGGGAAACCAAACGACGGCATACGCCCGCTTACTCTTACTGATAAGTGCATAATTCCTGCCACTTTGTTATTAATTGCATGTCAGCTAGATCATGTGATTAAGTGCGCAAAACTGATTGGTTCATATGTTCCAACTTGCAATCAATTGCCAACGTAACAAATTGATTGTATATCTTTCTGTAACGGGGCCCTAACGCCAGTTATATTTCCTCTTTCAATCAGTAATAATGGAAATAGTCAATTCTTTTTTTAGACCATTCATGCCTTTATCAGTAACAGTCAGCAACAATGTCATCGTTTGGCTTGCCTTCAAGTTGGTAAATATCTTTGAGACTCTTCAATGACTTATTGTCTGGGATCTTTGCTTTGAAATATAATTATATAGGCTAGTATAGAGTCAATAATGAGTCAAAGTAAATATTGACTGTCTTGCATTGTGTTTTTCAATTTCTTTCAAGTGTCTACATGACTGTAGTGTTTAATTAATTTGGTACTCTTTTATTTAGAAATATGATAACTTTGATTTAATAGTATTAAATTATGTCTGCTCATGTCTGTAAAATGTTCAAGCACTTGGCTTTGGTTATTACGATATATAGAACAAAGGGTCACAGAATATCTTATAACAGTCTCGCATTGAACTATTAGCATTGCTTGTATGAATACATCTTAAACCTTATTCGTGGACTAGTGTTTTAGAGGCTTCTTTCATAAGATCGGATACAAATCTAAATTTTCTTGTAGGGGTAGTTTAGTTTTGGTAGAGAGGGCGCTGCACATCACAATTTGTTTGTGAGGTAATGAAAATCTGAGTGTCGAATTTGAGAGAACATGCAATTTTAATGGCAGAATAAACTTTATTTGGTCAAAATCGACCCAGAAATGGATGAAATATCAATAAATATATTTGATCTTATAATTATTTGGGGCCCAAATAATTAGATGATCTTTTCAAAAAATTTAAAAAATGCTTGCACATTTTCAAAAATTTTCAAAAGCGTTTTTTAAATAGTTGTTGATGATCTCTCTATTTAATCATTATTTCAATAAAACATCACATACATAATTTTGTATGAAAAATGGCTGAAACCAATGCCTTTTAAAAAAGCGCCCTCTTGTGTTTTAATGGCTCTTTTTGAATGATAACGGGCTTTTTACTTAGTCGTTTGTAATTTTGTATACATTTCGAGCATGGTGGAGTTATAACCATTAGTTTATAATGTTACTGTCCAGGTTTGGTTACTAAAGTTCAGCCTTACCAAAACTAAACTACCCCTTTAAGTCACATCTTTATCATTTCTTCATTCTGTCCATGTATGATACTATTTCAAGCATGTTTTCATCTTATCGTATATACCGGCAAAATAATATATGCCTAATTGAAATATCAATATTATGCTTATTCCATTATCACACACCACTCCTTGGTCTAAAACGCGAACTCCAAATAGTGTTGCCATGTTTTCTTTGCCATCAACGCCTCGGGTTCCTATTATAACACATAAGCTTCTTATATTTATTCATCATCAACGCAATATGAAACAGAAAAATACATAGTTCATGCATGGCAGATCCGATGTTGTCGTAGCGATTCGTGCCGTTGCCATGGTAACTCAAATAGATAAAGCAATGACGAAGCCATTTATTGCTCTCTTTGTGCCTAATCAGATAGGGAACAGGAGATGATACTTGATTATTAAATCAGCAAATTGAAGTTGTACAAGTTCCATCCTTATTATTTTATTTCTGTTTTGGGGTTGACGGATATTAGATTGGGCCTTGATGGGGGATATCTTGAGCGAATACAGTATAGAGCCCGCAACGAACATTAGGTTTACCGGTATTTTTCATGTTTCATTTCGATGTATATTATCTCAGTATCATAATTAATACAATTTTGTTTTTGTTTTCAATCAACAAATTAAATTCTATAAAATCGTTAAAACATCAACTTGATATAATTATCTAAGACTTAAGTTGGTTATTGTTACAATTATTTTTATACTGGGCACGCTCTGAAGGCAACCGATGTGCTCTATTGACACAATCAATATTAATTTGCTTCGTATAAACCGTTTTGTAAATTTAAATTATTCAAATACATGAAGATCATTTTGAAGAAGAAAAAAACCAATTAATTCGTCCCTGATAAGCACCTTATACAGAATCGACGTATATAATATATCCCTCACCCGAAAACATCGGCAAATCAGAGAAAGCTGAGAGAGGCACATACATTTCTATGAAATAAATCATTCAGACTCGATATATAAATTGAAAGTAAGCAACATGTATCTTGATACATTGTAACCATGAATCATAGCCCCACCGATTAACATTACTATAATTACTATCAGTATCAGTCAAGTCGGCAGTAGTAAATCATTCATGCTCACGTGCAGACTTCGGGGTACACATTAATCACCTTTGAATGTCATAGTGTCATCCCGTCGTTATCATATTGCGGTTTGCCCAATATCATAGATAAATATAACTTCGATAAGAGTATAATTATATGAGACCAATATATCAACAGCAAGGAGCTAGGAAGTATGATGTGATATCAAAATATTATATGGAACATGACTATAATTATGAAGAGGCGAACAAGGTACAACGCAAAAAAGAGCAGGAAGTTAATCGATCTATCTTCAAAAGGTATACGTCTATTATTATTACATCATGACTTTGGCGAAGTATTTTGATATACAGTATTCAAGTTTTTAATATGCGTCGACTGCATGCGTTACCGCTTGGCATCTAGCGAGGGTATACAAAATTAATGTTGGTATTTTAACCGCT
The DNA here is from genome assembly GCA_037951105.1 of Echinarachnius parma. Taxonomy (NCBI): domain Eukaryota; kingdom Metazoa; phylum Echinodermata; class Echinoidea; order Clypeasteroida; family Echinarachniidae; genus Echinarachnius; species Echinarachnius parma. Next base: position 44,701 of record JBAMJV010003308.1, on the reverse strand, counting down.
CCAAATACTAAATTGTAAAAGAAAAAATTGTATAAGGATCAACGATACATTGTTATGGCCAGAATAAGCCCGTCAATTGGACGGGGGTGGGGGAGGGGGTTACGAGCCTGAATAAGACATTTGGCTAATTATTATGAATAGTCACATACAAAAGCAATTTGGGGGTGGGGGTCTCCACTTCTAAGTTGCCGTTTTAGCTATTAACCTTTTCATTCCAGCACTGGGCGACCTTTATACGACATAACACAGCCTCTCGTTTGGTTGTGTATTTTCTCACAATGGGTGTCATTGGGGCGATACGAGGGGCCGGGGGGGGGGGGGGGGGGGCTAATTCTCAATAGAATCTGCTGCCCCTCCCTCATTCCCTTTTCCTGAGCTGCGCCACTAATTCGGTATTGGTTTTCAAATACAGTATTTGAAGTATGGCAGGGGGCATTTGAGTGGTAAGGATGGGGTGGGGCTTATTCTCAGCAGAATCTACTGCCCCCCCCCCCCTCCCCTGCCCCCTCCTTCCTTTTTCCTGAGCTACGCCACTGATCGCGGTACGTGTTACATAAGTGGAGTCGGTATTGGCTTTCAAATACAGTATTGAATAATATGCATTGACAAGGGAGGTTGGGGTGGCAAATAGGGGGGGGGGGGCTTATTCTCAGCAGAATCTACTGCCCCACCCTCTTTCCTTCTTCATGAGCTACACCACTGATCGCGGTACGTGCTGAATCCGTTGATTTGGTATTGACTTTCAAATATTGAAGTAACATGACCAACAAGGATGTGGCATGTCTTCCATATGATATTGACATAATCATTCATAGCGAAAATGTAATGTCAGACTTTGGTTGTGCCTACGTGCCATTTCAAGAGTATAATGTTGAATGATTATGACGTGTACATTGCATATTCACAGTCTCTTCCGTATGTGTATATCGACTTCTCTTGTTTCACTTCGTTATAACGATACTTGGTAAAATATATTATATTTTTAATTTCATTTCCTTGAAAACCTCTGAATAAGAATCAGTCTTCCATAACACAAAAATTACAAAATGCTACAGTGTTGGAAGGAAACCATCGAGGCCCTGATATTAAATAAATCATCAAATTGTTACCTATATTCCATATTGCACTATTAAGGTCAAATTCATTTTTAAAAAAGGATGAAAAAGGGATGAAAAGGGGATGAAAAAGGATGAGAAAATACGATACAAAAATGTCATCATTTTGGTGTATTAAACGGGTCCCTTGAATGTTACGTAAATGGTAGCACTGCATTTACAGTATGTTGAATGTTCCATATTCGTGTATTACTGAGCTATTGCAATATCAGAATGTCGACAAAATAAAGAAGTACAATTGGTGGGAAAATATGACACAAAATTAATAATTCGGCATTCTGATGTTTAAAGTTTCCCTTTAGGAACATGGTAGCACCCAGCTATGTTGACACGAACCCTCTGTCCCACATACATCTCAATAATGTTGACTTATACATACATGTACGTGATGTCTGGATAAAATTGACTTTCAGTAACAGTGCAAACGAACGAAAAACGAAAATCCATTATTGTTGAGAATATGACGCAATAAATATCATATTCAAATAAGGGAAATTCTGTTTTGTATTATAATGGCAATGTCCGTATTGTCGATGGAAGTGTTTATATACTACCCAGCGATATTGACATAGAGGAAGACATCTGAATCATGTTCGGCACGTATGCACGGTCCAAGATCATCGTACTTTATATTGTTAATATTCATCCTTTTGTATTTAAACCATTTTTTGTCTTCATTAAATAAATTTGTTTTGTAAACAAATTTTTATTAAACCATTTTTGTCAGCATTGAAATCCGCTTTCATTACATAAAAGTATCGGGTCAAATGTCATTATCCTGCAAAGGGTAAACAGATCATAATTAAGTATTTCTTTCGAGACTATATAGTAGTCATATACACATTTATTTCCTTACGAAAACTATCGAAACTAATCCATAACTTATAAGCATCATAATTATATCAAAAAATCATGATAGGTTATATCATGACTATATTACGAAGTAGTCATTTTCATACGGATTCTGCTAGATACATCGCGTGCAGGCAAAACGATTTGACATAACGGTCAACTTACTTCCAAACATTTTCAATCCCTCATCAAACACGTATTGACGTTTGGTCTGTACACAAAACATTAATCCATTACACCTTGGATTACCTGTCCTATTGTATATTATCAATAATCTATGACCAGAAAACTCGGGCGTATACAAAATAAATTTTAAAGACCGCGTTACACCACCATTCGAATTGTGGCGACTGAATAGTGGTCACAAAGCGACGAGTGCATGTAATATAACATATTATAGAGGTATATTCTCATAAATCCATTTTCTTTAATGGTCCAATACTTTGGAATACCTTTCCTGAATATATGCAAATATCGTGTTCATTTAATTTTTTTAAACGTAACTTAAATCTTACAATGCCTGCTTCTGTATAATATTTTTAATTTGACATGCAAGTTCCCTTAGGTTGTTTTACTGTTTTGTCTGTGGTGTTGTATAGCTATACAAAATTAAGCTTTTAAATTTGTAGTATTTAAAAAATATAATTCAAGGGTCAGCCTTTTATAAGGATTTAATTTATTTATGGCCGCTTCCCACTCAAAAATATATCCCTTTTCATACTACAAATGTAGGTACGTAAATTATTTTAGTATGTGTTTTGTCGTTATTTGTGCTTCAATTGTATTTTCGTATTTGTTGACGAGTGAAATAAACTGGTAATGAAATGAAAATGAAATAGTAAATTGAAAATAAGGAACTAAATTCGTATCATAATTATGATGTAGTAGAATAAAATGTAGGTCGTATATTATCTCGTATATGAAATGAATCTAGTCGCACATATCATTCTGCAGTACCCGGCAAAAGGGGTGTTTTCCTGGTTGGTTTTCAACTGAATTCTTCTCCTCTGTTGACCTGGAACCTTTGCCCTCACCTTGCGGCATACTCGGGGGTTTCGCGGGAGGCCCGTTGCCTTGGCAACGTTTATACCAACACATTTTTTGTAAAGTCTGGCAGTCAACTATACATACGTACGTGACTGCAATAAAACGCAGTCACCGGGTAGGATTTATAACTTTTGATTTGTACAGCAAACTGCAGTATTTATGCAGATCTATCAATTTTTTTTCTTCATGAACAGAAGAATAGTGTACAGTACACTTGTATTTTCGCAGTAATAATACTTCCTGGTGATATGTTTTTGATGCGAGATATGGCTACATAGTAATTTATTATTACTGTGCGAATAACAAGAGGAATTTATATATATATACCCCGGTGTTTATTCAGCGAGTATGATATTGACTCCCCCGTTATTTTATGAGTATAGTCGATTGAAGAGATAGTTTAACGGGTTGTTCAGAATATAAGACGGATCTGATCGATAAAATAAGACTTTATAATACTTAAAGGGTCACAAATTAATGTAAGTGTATGTAAATGTACAATCTAATTTCTCTATATATCAATCTACTTGTTTATATTCAAACTATTCAGCATGTGGACCATTGCGCGGACACACGCCATTTCATTTGCTCTGAAGGGGGTACCACAGTATGACCATGCGTGGGCCATCATAGGGGGTAACGCGCATGCAGTCTAGTCACAGGGCCACATCGTCGCGTTGCTACAACGAACGAACAATGCCGTCTCCAGGTAACGGACGCTCACGATCAATAGGAAGAACTGGCTCTCAATAGTTTCAAAAGGACCCACACGTCTGTGTTTGAACAATAGCAAGCGCTGTAACTTTATCCATTGTACAAATGGGATAGATAGAATAAAAACTTGAATGGGACCTGTTTTATGTTTGTTTGTTTGAGATATAGCCTCTCTGCAATTACGGCAAAGCAAACCTATAAAAGACAAAATTACGACAAAGTAAACGAAGAGAATAAGGGATATGTTTACCAACGGACGCACAGTTGAACCAAAATAAACAGGGAATGGGAAAACGTCTTAGAAAACTAGTATCGAAGTTCAAAAAGTATGTTCATTTATGTAGTAGAGCGACTCGATGAATTCTTCAAGATCAAGAAGTAATACATAGATTATGTATTATTGGCATGCATGATATTATTGTGGTATAAAGGTATTGCGTTTATGGTTTGTTATCTTAACAGTTAAAAGTCCAATAACTTATATGAGAGATGAATGATTGAACATTATTATATCCCGTTAAATGCGTGTTTCGGAATGTTACATTACTACACATAATGTGTATTGGTATATTCTAATTATATCACCCCGTTTGCAAAGTAAAACTGTTTTAATTTTTAAATAGTTTGCTTACATTATACAGATGTAAATAAATTATTATTAAACATTGTTCGGTATGATGAAATAGAGGGAGAATAAGATGATGATGATGATGATGATGATGAATTATTCATGTTAATTATGTAAGAGTGTGCGCATTTCGCACGATTGTTTATATCAATATGAATTGATATTGCATCTATACCATTTTAATCAAAAATTTAATATTTGACTCATTGTTATAGAATGTATCTCTTTGGGCCTGATGACTCTTAGATAAAGGCCTATCATGTTCAGCAGGATGTGAATGTATTATTTGCAATGAAATACTGAATTGTAACAATAGCATTTACAAACATAATCCAATTCAGAATACAATTAGAAATTATAAAATAGAAGACTATTAATGTTCTTATTATTTGAGCAATTGTTCCGTTCGCCCGAAAGAAATCACGAAAATGAAATAGATACAAGAGAATTATAGAATTAAGGCTTTAAAGGGGTCAAGTGAATAAAGTTCAATAGTCTCCTCTTAGAAATGCCAGTGCAGGCTCTACGGAAAGGTCACGAATTATATTACACAGCTCACCAACCATCCGATCGAGACAATTAGGTAACCTCCAGGCTCGGGGGGGGGGGGGGGGGGGGGGTACCGATATGGCGACCAACCAATCCACGCAAGCGTCTGCGACCTAACCTCTTGGTATTAATATGCTAATTAATGCAACATTCCATCTTGGTGCAATCCAAATGGTACATACATAGCCAGCAGCGCATGAATGACTTGGATAAGCTTCAAGCTCATGTGTGCAACAAAAAGTTAACGAAGATTCGAATGATACAAACGTAGACATTTACATTCCAGAATAATTGCATCCTTTACAAAATCCAGAGAGTCGAAATACCAATTGATGCAAAATGGAAGCCGCTGTGGCGGTATGGGAGTGTCGCTTGTCGCTTCTTGCAATAAGAATCAAAATTAGGCTATACTTTAGCCGGAAATATCTCATAAATGTCACATTTAAGTTATGCTACATGTTTAGAGACGTATTTATCAACGACCATGTCTTTGCAACAAAATACAAAATGCAAAAGATGAATTTTTAGAATGGAAATGAAAATTTTCCCTAGTAACGCATCATAACGCATCCATCTAACCTTGACAAAAAACTTTGCGAAAGAAATAATACCATCTAAAAAGCATCTTATAAAACAGGCGTAGCGAGGAGAAATATAAGAGATGAGGGGTAAACAGATATACAACAGTTGACATAAATTATGTAATATCGGTGTAATAAAAAAAAAAAAGGCAAAGCATGCATGCACCCACTCAGTCGCATAATTTACTCACCGAGAAAAGAAACACCGCCGAAGGAGGTACGTCCTGAATGAAGGCAGAGACGAAGAGTGACGGAAAATCTCTCTCGCTCGATCGCGATGTGTACGCACGCGCGTGTGTGTGTGTGTGTGTGTGTATTGTCGTACTTTTGTATGGCTTCTGTGTGTGTGATTATCTATGTAGTAAATGTATGTGCATGTGGGTGTGAGTGTCTGTGTGTGCCCATCCAGTGGCGGCTAGATCGCCGTCCGCCAATTCACTGCATGCATGCATGCGTCGTAGATCAAGATGAAGCCCAGGGTTTGGTCACGTGATGACGGTCCCCTTTACGTCACGGCGCTTATATTTTTATTTGAACATGTTAAACCGGCTTATTCAGATTTGCACGAACGAATGGATATATGAAACTTAATATAGAAGGGGCAACAAATCAATCATATTTTCCCTGTGACGGAATAATATATTCCTTATATAAAGTGGGAAGCGTGTAAGGATATACGCAAGCGGAGAATATATACGTTTAGGTAGGGCATATATAAAGGCACACATTCAAATCACTAGACGGGCACTATATACCCCTACCCTCTAATTGAATAATGCAATGTAAAGGGAAAGTAGTATCACGCAGTATACATGTATTGTAGCAGTTTCAGATACTTTTTTTTAATACAGACTCGAAAATAAAAGTTAGGTAAGATTCGTGATATATCAATTATAGCACAAATTGATTGCCTTTCACGTGTGAAATGAAACATATTTTGTTAGGATATTCATGAAGAATATACTGCAATCATTTTACTATCGGTCCATACTTTTCTTATTGCAAGCCTGGAAGGATGATGAATACAGCATCGGCTCTTTTATCGCTTATACCCGTATGCGTCAACAATTCTGTCTCTGTCCACATCCAACCATCCTTTCTCTTCATGTTACCATCACGTATGTTACTTTTTCATCTTTTCATTCATTCTTAATCTTATAATATTAACATCCCGTGCTATCATGTGCTATTCACGTTGTGTTGTGTTGTGTCGTATTGTTTTGTTCTGCTCGTCGAAGTCTCCTTCGGCCCACCTTATATGTTTTTAGTAACCTTTACTGGAAGCAATTCCAACTCAAATGTACAATTTATGGTAAATTTAAAAAAAAAGTACGTTTGTATAAAAAGTATTATTCGACTTGTTTATGAATTATGATTTAATTGCTTTGTTATTACTCGAGGGGTCCACAGTCTACAAGCATTGCTTTTCAGTGGATCCCTCCATTTCCAAATATAGTATTTATTGTATATGATTCTAGTTTTCATTGTACATCTGTTTAATTTTACATAATGTAAACTTTGTTTTGTTTTGTACAATGCTATGTATTTTATTTTTTGTTGGAAATGAAATAAACTAAACTGAAACTGAAACTGAATAGGAGCACTATTTTCACAAGCAGGTCTATACAGGGTGGCCCAGAAAGGTTGCAACACCTACGATCGTTAATATCATCAACATCATCGACCAAATGTCATTGTTTTTTTATTTGATTGGGTAGAACATTCTTTTTCCAACAAAATGATACCATGAGCATTGACTTTGGGTATAGGCGTTGGGATCATAGTGCCATTTTTCTGAGGCAATGTCGTTTCCCGAATTCTCCAGCGATCCTCGGAACACTGACATTCTCGCCCCACGGCCTGCCGTAGAATTAGTTGTACAGAAGAACCGCTTGACTGCTCTCCCTTTGATAAGGAAGACAATGTGAGCCATACCGTACGGGGTAATCGATTACGCAACATCGCGCTGTTCAACAGCTAATTCTATGGCAGGCCGTGGAGCGAGAATGTCTCAGTGTTGCGAGGATCGCTGGAGACGAACAAGTAGCAAATTTAGGAAACAACATTGCCTTAGAAAAATGGCCCTAGGATCCCAACGCCTTACCCAAAATCAATGCTCATGGTATCATTTTGTTGGAAAAAGAATGTTATACCCAATCAAATAAAAAACAATGACATTTGGTCGATGATGTTGATGATATTAACGATCGTAGGTGTTGCAACCTTTCTGGGCCACCCTGTATAGTACACTCTATATTATTATGTTTATAGGCGGAGGGCCAAAGTCGAAAAAGTGGCTTCCTTAAAGGCAAAGAACAACACATTATTATATGTTTTGGTACCGTTTTGTGATATCAAATAGATACCCAACATTTTGCAAAGGCTTGTGTAATTAATAAACAAAACAATTAATTTCCACCACTTACGGAACCACTGCTATTTCCTGGTTCCATACGGGCCAACCATTTGCGAGTGCGCCAATGCTATTCACGCGCACGTTTGTAGACAATAGGATTCCCGGGCGATTCGTTCGCTGTGCACACATCGCAATTCACCGCACGCAGCGCAGTCTTCGCAATTCAGACCGCATGAACGCATGCTTTAGAATGGTGATGCGTTTCCAATTTTTTTCTTCTTTTTTTCTGGAAACATATTTTTGTGAACTTGTTGATGGAATGGAATACTAAAGATGTTACCTTTCTTTAATAAGAATATTATTTTTGGGTGGTGGTACCCTTTAAGGAGTTAGGTTGCCAGATCTCCACAACAAGTTTAAACCGATTTTATTTGCAAGTATTTTTAATGAGACAAATTAATTCAGAGGTCTACCTCCAAAAGTTTGTTGCGAACACCTCCAAATCCAAGATGGCGTCCCCAAAAGTAGCTGTTTTGAGTTGCTATAGATAATTCGAGAAATTTCCCAAACGATATCTGAAATCAGCATAATTTTGCAATCATATTAAAGACAATAAAATGTCCTATAATCTGATACCAAACACCATGGGGTTCAGGATATGTAACACGGTCATTTTTTAGCCCCAAACTTAGATTTTAGGCATTTTTCCCAATAATATTAATTTATTGATTTGCATAATTCTGCATAAATCAATAATGTATTGGGATTTGAATTAATACTTTCCAGAAAACTGCCCAGTTATATCAGCAATTATCAGCAGTTATATACAGCTTTTTAACAAAACCTTCAGTTTTCTTCTTTTATGTCATGAATATGCCGCCATCGGTTTGCAATACACGAACATAGTGTGTCGGTAATTGCACTGCATGTGTAATAAATCCATCATGCAAAGTGCACTATTCATTGCAATATTCGAATGGGAGGCGCGCGTCCTTTACAGTTGGACCGACCATATCTGGATGATTACATTATCATGATTATTTCGGTATATTATTCGGAACACCACAGTTTGACAATTAGCTGGACCTCATGCAAATTCGTTTTCATGGTTCGAAGGAAACGTTGAATATAAAACTATTATGTTTATCGTATAGTAACTGTTTGTATCACCGTGTACATTTGTAACCATAGTAACAACAACAATAGAAATACATCATATATCGGGCTACCACAAGCCGCATCCCTGATAGCAGACACTGGTAAAAATTACGTCAAATTTACGTCATTTTACGTCGGGTACGTCGTCTTGACGACGTCTTAAATTAACGTCAAAAAGTGAAGATTTTGCACCCGCGTTTACCGTGATATCGACGTCATATTTTGACGTGATATTGACGTATTTTTTTCCAAAAAGGCGTCTTTATGACGTCTTTAAGTCGTCAATTTGTACCATTAATTACGTTATTAAGACGACATAAAGACGTCGTATTGGTCAAAATAAGACGTGATTTTTACGTCTGGATTTGACGTGATTTTCACCTTGTGTATGTCGTCTTTAAGACGTCGTAAATTAACGTCAAAAAGTGAAGATTTTGCACCCGCGTTTACCGTGATATCGACGTCATATTTTGACGTGATATTGACGTATTTTTTTCCGAAAAGGCGTCTTTATGACGTCTTTAAGTCGTCAATTTGTACCATTAATTACGTTATTAAGACGACATAAAGACGTCTTATTGGTCAATATAATACGTGATTTTTACGTATTGATTTGACGTGATTTTCAAGTCGTGTACGTCGTCTTAAAGACGTCATAAATTCACGTCAAAAAATGAAGATTTTGACCCGCGTTTCACGACATATAGACGTCATATTTTGACGTGCTAACGACGTCTTTTTATGACGAAAAGACGTCGTATTGACGTCATATTTTGAAGCGATTTTTACATTATTAATAATTAAAAAATTGAGATGGTTATGTCTTGTAGTATATTTCACAGTCAACACTTTTATAACATGTAACACATAACCCTATCCTATTCCTAAATCCTAAACCTATCCTATAACCTACGTCTAACACCTTACTGATCAGTTGTCGTATAGGTTCCGTATATATATCCCGCTTCTTAGTATGTGAGATTTAAATGGTTAGTATTGACTGTTTAGTATTTCAAAGAGTTGATGCCTAAATAATTAATTTGCAAATCATGTTAAAAATATTAAAAACAGGTTGGTATTTATATTAGTTTTAATATCTGCAAAAACAAGATCATAATAACAATGTTTTCAATGTAAATAGTTATAAAAATTGGAATTTTACTTTGCACTCTAATGCGGTTGTTTATAATCGATCATGAATGAATCCTGTATCCATTAGACCTGAAGACGTTAATCATAAGTCCTACTGTATTTTCTTTTGTTATTCATGTTCTAAAAGGTTTCTTTAGAAAATTTAGCAATATTACCACCTTGGGATCATTGGGTTATTTCCACTTTGATACGATCGTTTATAATCGATCATGAATTATTCCTGTAGGCGATCCTATTATGTTGTAGACGTTCATAAGTCCAATATTTGTTTGTTTGTTTTTACTCATGTTCTAAAGGGATTCTTTAGGAAATCTAGCAATATTACCACCCTGGCATCATTGGGTTATTTCCACTTTGATACTATCGTTTATAATCGATGATGAATTATTCCTGTAGGCGATAATAGGTTGTAGACAGTCCAATATTTGTTTGTTTTTTCTCATGTGCTTAAAGGTTTCTTTAGATAATTTAGCAATGTTACCTTGGCAACATTGAAAATTTGTTGTAGAATTAGCATTATACAGATAATCAGCTGAATTGCATATTTGTTTTATTAGGTCAGAGGCAGGCGCGCCGGAAGCAGTTTTGGATTGGGGGGGGGGGGGGGGCAAAACCCCAAGGGGGCTCACAATTTTGGTGTGTATAGGGGCTCATGCCCAACCACACTCTGGGTTGCCAAGTTTGAGCCAGAGGTGAGAGTGAGACATTGCGAGGGAGCGAAGCGACTGAGCGGGGGGAGGGTGTGGGAGGGGGGTGTCCCCCCTCCCACGGTAGGGAGTTTTTGCATTTTTGGACTTGAAATTGTGCAATCTGATGCATACCTAGATAGGAAATTCGGCTGTATTTGGGAAAGCGTGATATGATTTGATCGACCAGAAAGTTTTAATATATTTTTCACGTAGAAAACAAATAATTGACACACTAATAAATATGTACCCCAAAACACACACACACAACACAACATAAACCATAATTATGCAACATTATGTATGATCCAACAACACACTGCCAATAATGAGTCCCGATGGAGCGAAGCGCCTGAGGGCTGGGGCAGGGAGGGAGGGGGAGGGTTTGGGAGGGGGTATCCCCCTCCCACGGTAAGAAAGATTTTGCATTTATGAATTTGAAATTGTGCAATCTGGTGCATACCTAGATAGGAAATTCGGGCTTAAGATTAACTGCATCTGGGAAAGCGTGTTATGATTTGATATATTTTTCACGAAGAAAGCAAATAATTGACGCACTAATAAATATGCACCACTCCCACATAAATATTGTGTTTAGTGTCATACACAGTTCCAACATAAACCATATATGGCTTATGTATGATCCAACAACATGGCCTACAGCCAATAATGAATCCCTGATAGCAAACACTGGTAAAAAATGACGTCAAATTTACGTCGTTTTTCGTCGTGCACGTCGTCTTAAAGACGTCTTAAATTCACGTCAAAAAGTGAAGATTTTGCACCCGCGTTTACCGTCATATAGACGTCATATTTTGACGTGAAAATGACGTATTTTTTTCCGAAAAGGCGTCTTTACGACGTCTTGAAGACGTCAATTTGTACCATAAATTACGCCATTTAGACGACATAAAGACGTCTTATTGGTCAATATACGACGTGATTTTCACGTCTGGATTTGACGTCATTTCCACCTTATGTACGTCGTCTTCAAGACGTCGTAAATTCACGTCAAAAAGTGAAGATTTTGCACCCGCGTTTACCGTCATATAGACGTCATATTTTGACGTGATAATGACGTATTTTTCCCCGAAAAGGCGTCTTTACAACGTCTTTAAGACGTCAATCTGTACCATAAATTACGCCATTTAGACGACATAAAGACGTCTTATTGGTCAATATAAGACGTGCTTTTTACGTCTGGATTTGACGTCATTTCCACCTTGTGTACGTCGTCTTTAAGACGTCGTAAATTCACGTCAAAAAGTGAAGATTTTGCACCCGCGTTTACCGTGATATAGACGTCATATTTTGACGTGATAATGACGTATTTTTATCCGAAAAGGCGTCTTTATGACGTCTTTAAGTCGTCAATTTGTTCCATTAATTACGTTATTAAGACGACATAAAGACGTCTTATTGGTCAATATAAGACGTGATTTTTACTTCTGGATTTGACGTGATTTTCACCTTGTGTACGTCGTCTTTAAGACGTCGTAAATTCACGTCAAAAAGTGAAGATTTTGCACCCGCGTTTACCGTGATATAGACGTCATATTTTGACGTGATAATGACGTATTTTTATCCGAAAAGGCGTCTTTATGACGTCTTTAAGTCGTCAATTTGTTCCATTAATTACGTTATTAAGACGACATAAAGACGTCTTATTGGTCAATATAAGACGTGATTTTTACGTATTGATTTGACGTGATTTTCACGTCGTGTACGTCGTCTTAAAGACGTCATAAATTCACGTCAAAAAGTGAAGATTTTGCACCCGCGTTTACCGTCATATAGACGTCATATTTTGACGTGATAATGACGTATCTTTTTCCGAAAAGGCGTCTTTACGACGTCTTGAAGACGTCAATTTGTACCATAAATTACGCCATTTAGACAACATAAAGACGTCTTATTGGTCAATAGAAGACGCGATTTTTACGTCTGGATTTGACGTCATTTCCACCTTGTGTACGTCGTCTTTAAGACGTCGTAAATTCACGTCAAAAAGTGAAGATTTTGCACCCGCGTTTACCGTCATATAGACGTCATATTTTGACGTGATAATGACGTATCTTTTTCCGAAAAGGCGTCTTGAAGACGTCTTGAAGACGTCAATTTGTACCATAAATTACGCCATTTAGACGACATAAAGACGTCTTATTGACGTCATAAAAAGGTCGTCCATACGCCAAAAATAATTGTTTAAATGTCTTTGAAAGACGTCATAATCACGTTGTAATAACGTCGTTTATACGACAAAAAATAATTGGAAAAAATGTTTTTTAAAAGACGTCACAATGACGTAATGAGGTCGTTCATACGACAAAAAATGATGGCAAAAACTAGTCCTGTAAAGACGTCATGTCGTGCGTACGACACAAACCTTAATGGCAAAAATGGTCCTTTCAAAGACATTATAAAGACGTCATTATAAAGCCTTTTATACTACAAAATAAATACTTAAAAATTATCTTTTAATGACGTGATAATGACGTCGTTTTTACATTCTTAATATGACGAAAAAGCATTGGAAAAATGGTCTTTGAAAGACGTCACAATGACGTTGTAAAAAGGTCGTCCATACGACATTAAATGATGGCAAAAACTAGTCTTGAAAACACATCATAATGACGTCATATTAACGTCGTCGTACGACACTAACCATAATGGCAAAAATAGTCTTTAAAAGACATCATGAAGACGTCAATTTTAAGACTTTTTTATGACAAAATAAATAGTGAAAAAATGGTCTTTGAAAGACGTCAACATGACGTAGTAAAAAGTTCGTCCATACGACAAAAAATGATGGCAAAAAAACTAGTCTTGAAAAGACTTCAAAATGACGTCGTAAAGTGGTCGTCCATACGACAAAAATGATGGCAAACAATAGTCTTGAAAAGACGTCAAAATGACGTCTTAATAATGTTGTCCGTAGGACACAAACCTTAATTGCAAAAATGGACTTTCAAAGACATCATAAAGACGTCGTTATAACGTATTTTATACTACAAAATAAATACTTAAAAATAATCTTTTAATGACGTGATAATGACGTCGTTTTTACATCCTTAATATGACGAAAAAGCATTGGAAAAAATGGTCTTCGAAAGACATCACAATGACGTTGTAAAAAGGTCGTCCATACGACAATAAATGATGGCAAAAACTAGTCTTGAAAACACATCATAATGACGTCGTATTAACGTCGTCGTACGACACAAACCATAATGGCAAAAATAGTCTTTAAAAGACATCATCAAGACGTCAATTTTTAGACGTTTTTATGACAAAATAAATAGTGAAAAAAATGGTCTTTGAAAGACGTCAAAATGACGTAGTAAAAAGGTCGTCCATACGACAAAAAATTATGGCAAAAAACTAGTCTTGAAAAGACTTCAAAATGACGTCGTAAAGTGGTCGTCCATACGACAAAAAATGATGGCAAAATAGTCTTTCAAAGACATCATAAAGACGTCGTTGTTACGTCTTCTATACGACAAAAATAAATACTGAAAAAGTGATCTTTAAATGACGTAATATTAACGTAATTTTTACGTCCTTCCATACGACAAAAAACAATTGGAATATGGTCTTTGAAATACGTCACATTAACGTCGTAAAAAGGGCGTCCACACGACAAAAAATGATGGCAAAAAATTGGTCTTGAAAAGACGTCAAACTTACGTCTTTATAGCGTTATTGATACGACATAAACCCGTATGGCAAAAATGGTCTTTAAACGACATTATAAAGACGTCGTTATCATGTCTTCTATACGACAATAATACATTCTTAAAAATGGTCTTTGAACGACGTTATAATGACATCGTTTTTGCGTCTTTCCTACGACAAAAATAAATAGTGGAAAAATGGTCGTTTAAAGATGTTATAATGACGTCAATTTTACGTCTTTTATACGACATAAGTCATCATGTCAAAAATGGTCTTTAAAATACGTCATAATGACGTCGTATTCTGATCGTTTGTACGACATATGACGTGTTTACCAGTTTACGACCAAATTAAGACGTCATAAAGACGTCAGTCTGCTATCAGGGATTATGCACACTAATTTTCGCGTGAACATGAAGGAAATAAAATTACATGTGAAATGACACCCTTTACCTTCCCATTGTTAAGTTTTGTTAATAAATCATTGGTGATTTGGTCTATTTCTGTCTATAATTGGCTGTTGTTACCATGGTTACACGAGTACAGGGAGTGCACAAAAAATAAACATTCGGCTTGCTGTTAGCTAGGCTTTTCGGTGTTGTACATATTACTTTAGCAATTGAGTTTGTTTTGTTTTAATACTAAGTCAGCTAATTTGTTAATGGTCTCCAAATACATGTAATAAGAAATCAGAGGATGAAGGCTGCGTGCCTTGCGATCAAAATGGTGTTCGAATACGCTCTGCACACGTGTCCCTCATATTATGTATTTTAGTATCAAGATAATGAACATGATCTTAACAATCTTTTAAAAACATCATGGGCACCCATGTATGATTCGAATTCGCTATAGGCATGGCAGGCGCGTCAGTATGCAGCTGACTGCATGGAATGCTCCATGGGTAGTGGAAATAAGTTAATTTTTAGCGCTTGATTTATGATAAATGTAGTTAAACAAGTACAAGACAGATCTACGCGGATTACAAAATGATGCTGGAATATTCATCATATTACAGGTAGCCTAATGTTGGTTTTCATAACTAGAATTGAAGGTGTCCCTAGATTGATGCAATTATTTAGTACACAAATCCTATAGTAAAGATTACACATTTTTGAGACACCCTGTACAGGATAAGAAATCATGCAAAACTACCCTTTTTGTTGATATCAACTTCTGATTTCCACGTGTAATAACTTTTTGTTCAGATACGGTACACACTTTAAATTTTCACAGAGTATTGTTGGTATAACTGGGCAGTTTTCTGAAAAGTATTATTTCAACTTTTAATATAATTATTGATTTATGCAATTTTATGTAAATCAATAATTTCATATTGTTGGGAAAAAATTCCTAAAATTTGAGTTTGGGGCTAAAAATAAGCGTGTTACATATCCTGAAACTCATGGTGTTTGATATGTTTAAAATGACTGCAAAATCATGCTGTACTCAGGTGTCGTTTGGTAAATTTCGCCAATTATCTATAGAAAGTCAAAACGGCTGAATGTTTGGACGCCATCTTGGATTTGAAGGTGTTCGCAACAAATTTGTTGAGGTAGACTTCTGAATTAATTGGTCTCATTAAAAATACTTGAAAATAAAATCGGTTTAAACTTGTTGTGGAGATCTGGCAACCGAAAGTAACTTTTTTCGACTTTGGCCCTCCGCCTATTAGTAATGTACGATGCTGCAGCTCTGTAACTCAAAATCGAGGTATTTATGACTTTTTAAAGGTTGTCCCACGTATATCCGGAATTTATAAAATAAATAAAAAATAAAAAAAACACATGTGCCATTTTAATTAGAGTGCGGATAATATATTTCATGTACATATTTCATGTAGTTTACTTACTTAAATGAGCCATCATGAAACAAAGAATTTATATACATGTACAAAAGTTGTGTCTACATAGCTTTTGTTATAACATTTCAATCAATGTATTCAATGTATTTAATGTATTAATCTCTAACAGAATATCACAACAAAAATTTCACACACGCCTTTTCACACACTTTTTTTTTTTTAACACACACGCGCACACACACACACACACACACACACACACACACACACACACACACACACACACACACACACACACACACACACACACGCACACACGCACACACGCACACACGCACACACGCACACACGCACACACACACACACACACACACACACACACACACAAACACACACACACACACCGGCTATCTTTTTTCTTTTAAGTGATTTGTATTCCTCCAAATTATATACATATAACATATACAATTGAATATAATATTTCCAGTGTTAATTTCTTATTCATAAACAGAGAACATACTACATGTAATTACAGTCTAAATAAAAGATAAAGTGGAATATATTACTTTACGTTCATAAACATTTATACAATAACTGTATATTCAATTCACTCTAAAACATAACAATAATGGAGGTTATCTCTCACACGCAAACACACGCATGCACACACGCACACATACGTGCACACACGCATATATCGTCACATCAACACAACACGACATAATTATATCGAACACAATGTTCGTATTCTATTGTTTTTAACAATCATATATGTTTGTAAATATATGTCTGTATTATGTGTGCGCGTAGTATTTTGTTCGTGAGTAGTGCATGCAATGGAGGGGAGGGGATCATCTATTATCTAGGTTGTACATTATACGTAATACATTTCATCTGCTTTTACACGCAGATGTTCGAGTGTGATCCCTGCGGTTACATAACTATATTTTCTCCAATGATACATCGCGGACATATGCATAAATCAACCCGGTTTCGCATACGGCTATACCCTACGATGAATATACAATTACTTTAATAATCTAATAAAATATATTATACAATATGGAACTTAACATTTATAGATACTGTATTCCTTTTTTGTAAAGTTTAATATTATGTATATAGCATACATTCCATCACGTTTATACAGTTTTATATCCTGTTCGACTGGACTCAACTAATATACAGATGTAGTATCCGACCTATACTGTTTAAATCATGTACATTTTTGAAATATAATGTGAAATATGAAAAAGAAAACTTCATGACATTTCCGTTAACGCCGGCGAATTCTCTGGTGAGATGTAAATAATCGATGTGATTGCATCGGTTGTATAACCATGGTTACCGACCATAATTGTAATTTCTTCTACTACCATTATGTATCCCCCCCCCCCCAAAAAAAAAAAGGAAGAAGAAGAAGAAATAAGGGTATGCCAAAGGCCAAATGTTGTGCCATTTTGGATAAAAATGGACGATTTTCAATCCTCTCTGGGAAATGCTCCGTAATCTAATGACACAAACGGAGTGAGCCACAAATCAAATTTACAGCAAATTAAGAGATGAAGATGATAAGTGTGTTTTGTTGTTGTTTATTGTATGATGTACTGCCGTGCTTTGATGCACGAATTCGATCTAAATCTGAACTTTTGCATACATGCGACGATAAAAATAGTAAATTGCATGAGATGTTTTTTTTTCGATTTCATAATCGTCAGGGATTCTTCATGTTCCCCTCCACAAGTTCAATTATAAACTTATTTCGTATTTGTATATATATATAGAGGACATATATTTTTCATTGCAGTCGGCATCGGTTTACATGTATCAATAAATAGATTTCTTTCAGACTATAGGTTGTGTTTATCAAAACAAGTATGTGTATATATCAATCAATACACCACCGGGTTCACAAACGATGCAATTAATGCATCTATGGTATGTTTGTAGTTTTTCTATGCTCGAATTTTATCAGCCCTACAAATGTTTTTATTTTGTTTTTGTTTTTTGTTGCGGGGGTGAAAAATATCAACCATTATCGAATTTAGTTCTATTCCGTTAAGTATTATTGTATATATACGTCTTTACATCAATTGAAATTGTAGCATTGCATTGCATAGTATAAAAGCTATTTCTAGGTGAATGCTTATGTCATAAATGATTAGGATGTATACATGATGATTTCAATCAGAAAAGTATCAGACAAAAGAAATTGTGTTACTCAATCAATTAGCTGAGTGTAATTGTAAGGCATATGACATACACCAAGAAATAAACACTTTTTAGTATTATTTTCTCTTCAACATTATGATAGTTGTATAGTCCGTACCAAGGTCAAACGGGCAGTGGCTATAGCTACAGGGGGGGGGGGAGGGGGGGGCACGCACCCCTCCAATAATCTAACACAAACAATAACAACATAACAAGGGGACCATTACAAACAAAATAATCATATGTTGTGCCCCCAATAATGTTTGTGCCCTCCAAAAGAATCAGTCCGACCACGGCTATATATGACACTGCCAACGGGTTCATACATCAGATAATGTTACATCTTCTATCAGTTGATTATTCATAATAATATGTATAGTGTATTAGTGACATCCACGTTGGTGTGGACGTGGTGCCCTTGGGCATTTTTTCTTATTTTTAATATAATCAAGATAATGAACTACTTTGCATATTTCATATATGGGGAAACAGATCAGTTATAATCTTGGATGAGTTATGAGTTAAAAACAGTCATTATGTATGTTTGAGGTTTATGTCTCCATGCAGTTTTGTCATTCATTCGCAATTATCACAGTTATAATTATGTGCAATAGTATACACTGAAATTCAAGATGACTGTCCGACTGAATTATTGTTATTTTACAGAGGATAGTTGCAAATGGGTGACAGGAATGGATTCCGTACTCTCAAACACCCACAACCGATTGTTTAACTCATTATATACATGTATAATACACTTCTGTGAGCATGAAATGTGATTCTATATAGTACGCTACATAATATACAAATGCTACTAGCCAAGCAACGTCCAAGAGTGATACGTCCACGCCACCCTGAATAGCATTCTACATCATACCTCCAAAGATGAATAATCAGCATAAAACGACTGTCATCAGGGAATTAAACCCTAAGGCAAAATTATTTGGCTGCTGGACTCTCATACAAATGTATCACTCTTGAGTGTGACTTATATATTATGATTTTGAATAATACAAGAAATGCCTGTGTTCTATTCAATACGATCCGTTCCATTGAAATCGAGTATAGCCAAAGTTAATATTTATGAGTGATGGATGGGGCAAGCACCTGTAGAGCGGGCAGAAAATAGTTTGTATTACAATGACTTTCCTTTAGAAATTATTGACATATTACTTAGAATTGAGCGTGGACTATATATATACACAACACAGCAACAGTGACAACACAATTGCAATAATCAGTTATCATCTGCTTCAAGGTGAATATAATTCGGGAGATACTAAATAAATCTAAAATTTTAAAATTCTTTTCTGAATTCCAAAGGGAGTAACGCCCGCCTTGACCCCATGGAAGAACAGGACTATTTTGAAAATGGTCCTGAAATGGGCTCTCCAGCGATTTTCTATACTAAATATATTTTACCTTTACCTACTTATTTTCAGTCCACTTGGAATGTGCTATACATGTATTTCTTTTTATTTAGAAAATGTACATCTTGATTCCAGAAATAAATTCATTCATACAAATAATCAAACAAACAAACCAAGTACGTATACTACAGTATACCAATACCGGTTGCTTGCCATTCAAGTTGGTGCATTTAGGTACACTCTACGAAATAAGGGTACAATTATATAGAGTGCAAAACGCTGCTACAATAGCAGCAAGGGTGCAATAATATTATGGACCCCTAATTGGGATATTTTTTACTTTAAGTGTGCATGCATTTGTGCACCCCAAAGGGTGCAGACCCCACTTTTTGGTGCAAAATAACACCCTTAAAGGTGCTGCTCTTGTTGCAGCGTTTTGCACCCTTGAGGGTGCAAATTTAAACCTTTATTTCTTTGTGATATACGTATTATACAAGGTGATGGGTGTATATAAGGTGGCGATAGCTTCTGTGTATTTTTCATATTGGGGGGGGGGGGGGGGGGGGGGGTTAAAATCAAATTTGGGCAACAATGCAATCATTTTCGAGTTATAAACCTAACCCTAACCCTAAAACCTAGGGGGGGGGGGGGGGTTCGGATTAAACCAGGAAGGATGCTACTTCGTGCAAACAAATCATCGACAAGATAAATTCCCCGCTCAAGCCCATACAAATTTAAACCTCCGTAACATATTTTGAATTTAGACATAATTTATTGACAATATCTGAGACCACAAGCTGTCCCTTTAAACTGTCGCCCGATCATCTCGTCTTTCGTCTCATTCGTTCGTTGTGCAGCCTCACCTCCGTTTCCTTGCTAATGGATTTCAACCGGCGTGGCAGTGCACCAAGGGTTCAGCCATGGGGAAGAGATGGAGGGGTAAGAGGGGGGGGGGGGGGCATACTTATTCGAAATTTTAGAATGCCCCAGTTCCATTATTTACACATAATGTGAAAATGGAATGATATTGTTATGTGGGTAAAACAGTGGCGTAGTGTTGTCGGACTGGTTAGGGGAGCACGCTGATTATTGGAGTCTGACTTTTTTTGTTTAGTCGTTGTATTTTGTACACAATTTCTTTTTCTTTTGACTTTTGATCATGTTGTTCTTCAATTATTGGGGCGTGCCCCCATGCCCCCCACCACGCCACACCACTGTTTGTGATACAAACAAATCATAAAACAACAAAAATGCCAGTTTAACTATTTGACAGCTCGTAATTTATTATAGAATTCACACATTTTCAATATTTAAATGGATATTATTTTGTACATCTGTTGATGCACATTTTCATTTTGACGTGTGCCTTTAAAACGAATTTTCCGTTCAAGGATAAGGAATTTGTTCGAATTTGCTAGTGAAAATAATGTTTTATTCACGACAATTTCAATTTCTTCCGTCTCTGTCCCCGAGGCGGACACGATAAGATCAAGGTGATTAATATACACATTGATACTAAACTAAATGGTGATTTTATATTCTACCCGGGTCAAATTATATATAGGAGACGTTCTTTATTCTTCTATAGGTATACTGTCCATGACAAAAAAAATCCGCCCACTCCCTAGCCTTCATCGGGTACAATACAAAGGTCATTTTCCAGCGACTGGTCCGCTCAATACCCGAAAAGCCTTGCCGCAAGGATCACGTATAGTATTGGCAATTTTGGTGAAAAGCAATTAAACGAGGCTATATTCGGTGGCAATACGTGGCAATACTGGGTTGTCGTGCCCCGTGCCATTTACGGGAAGGTTTTGCCACGTAGGTATTGCCACGGAATGGCCAAAGAATTGCCACTGAATAGCCACGTTTCATTTCAATCCACAAACATGCTAATACGCGGCTCTTATACGGGATGGCTTTACGGGTGTGTGTGACATGGGACATAGGGAATTACTTCTCAGTTGTCTGTCACAGCCTTAGGGGCGGGGGCATTATAATGCATTCAATATAATAAGCTTTCTTTCAGAACTCCAATATTTATTCCCAAATTCCTATTAATGAATTATAAACTATTAAAAACTCCCAAGGTGTAAATTTGTGTTGGACCACCCCCCCCCCCCCCCCACCCCCGCCCAACAAAAAAATATAACAAAATAAATACATTCAATTAAATTAAAAAATAAATACAAATAAAAAATAAATACATTTATTAATACATAAATGTAAACATATATTAAAAAAATAGATTAATACATAAATAATAACAATAGTACCAATAAATAATAGGCCTATATAATACATTAATAAATAAGTAAACAAGCCTGCCTGATTTTATGCCAGTTTGATAAGGTATAGACAATATTGATTTGTGGTCATAACATAATTTTCCTGTTCATGATTCAATCGGTAATACGAATATAACAGGTTATGACAGAACCCCTCGAGTTCTATACAGGGTGGCCCAAAAAAAACGGAACGGGGCACTTCCCAAAATATAATAGCACAATGTTTATGTTCATCGGATAGTGTGTCTTTTCCAATAAAAAACGATACCAAGAACAGTAATTTTGGTCAGGTCGTTTTTGTTTAAGGGTGCTGTGAGTGAGACCATGTCAGGTGCCGATTTATGTCGATTTCGACCTAGTCAATGCCAGTTTAACCGCACTCATTGCCCGTAATACCATTCAGCGACCACGCCCATTCTCTCGGCACACGGCTGAGTGCACACTAACAATAGTGCGCGACGCTCAACGATATGAATGGCGGTTTGTGCGTTTCATCAAGCGCTGGCTCAATACAAATTGACAAAAAAGAGAACCTGACATGGTGTCACTCACAGCGCCCTAAAACAAAAACTACACGACCAAATTGACTGTTCTTGGTATCGTTGTTCATTTGAAAAGACACTCTATCCGATAGACATAAAACATTTGTTACTATATTTTGGGAAGTGCCCCGTTCCGTTTTTTTTGGGCCACCCTGTATACGTAATGAAATAAAATATAATCGGTACTGTTGCATTAGTCAAAATAAGATTCCCACAAACTTGAGTCATTATAATAGGTGTTCTGATCCGCAAATCAGACGCTCGGTACCATCCTGCGAACGCCTTGCGCACGGTGTGAAATACATACTGATTCTATGTTAATTATAGTGCGCACAAACTAGCATATAGTTACGAATGTGCCACATAACACAGATCATTTTTATACATTCTATAAGCTTGATTGTGCGCACTAAATAACACAGATGCAGTGTGTATTTCGCACCGTGGTCCGTGGGCAAGGCATTTCAAACAGTTCACCTCGTTACATACCCACGTATATAATTATGACGATCTTTAAAAGGGTAATCAGGCGCGTTTCTGTCCTCGCGAACGAGGTCACGTCCCGTGAGTTATACAGACAGGGCAGACAGACATACATATCCTGATCACATTTATAACAAAAATGTAATCTGATACCCAACGAAATCCGAATGTTTGTATGTAAACCATGACTATGTACGATAACATCCTAATCACGCCGCTCAGCGTGTGTGACAGTTCAGGGGGACACAGCCCTCACTTGTCTACATGTAGTAAGACTCTTAGAGGCGTAGCCATGGGGGGGGGGGGGGTCATATATGAGGGCACGTGCCCCTGCCAATAATGTGAAGAAAAACAATAACAAACATAAGGGCATTAAACTAATTAAGCTAAATCACTAATAAAGTGTTCCCCTCCCACCAGTTGGACCACTCGCTATGGAGGGGGAGTGGGGGGGGGGGGCGGGGGGGGGGGGGGGGGGGTCACAGTGGAACGGGGGCACGTGGCAACAATAAATATACATGTAAAACTGAATACATAGAGTGTGCCCCATCCAAATCAATTGGACATTAGCTACACTTGGGGTGGGGGGGGGGGGGGGGCTCGGGTGTTCTGGGGTATGTGTGCCCCCAATAATTTGGATAAAACAATTACACAAGGTTAAAGATCTTTTGGATTTTAAACGAAATACATTGTTATTCCCCGTCAATCAATCGGACCACTCTTCGTCACTCGTCCACAATTGTCCCTGGGCCATGGATTAGTTATTGTATACGATTATGCCTTCTTAATCCCCTTTAATCCGGTCAAGGTACAAGTGGCACTACCGAGACAGTGAAGATCCACGACATATAGACACATGCATAGCCACGATCGAGGCCAGAACCAAACTCGAAGGGGTGGATTATTTATCGCGAAACATTTGTTTTGGTTTTACCCAAATGACATATCTAATATGAAAGGAGGCATAACAAATATCATTATTAACCCGCAATATGAGTAATGTTACCTGATAATACCACCATACTTGATACATACACTGTAGTGCAGGCACGGGCGTAGACATGTCATTGATACCCATTCAACTGGGGGGATGATCTATTCATCCACCCCCCCCCCCCCCCCCCCAGTTGAATAGGTATTACGTAAGTCGCTACGCCCGTGAGTGCAGGGACCCTATAAGTATATCAATAAAACACAGGTTGTTTAAAACACACAAAATAAAACTATTCTTAAACTGTTCCCCTTACATTATAATAATGCATACATTGTATTGATTACTTTAATGTGTAAATATGATTTCAGGAATCATTGGTAATGGATTAATGCCAAAGAAAGCTACATTGTCACTCGTACACACTTAAACAATATAAGAGTCAAAGGATATACAGTCAAACCTGTGTATAGTGATTAGTGACCACCCACAGGAAGCAAGAAAAGTGGCCATTGTAGACAGGTGACCTCTATAGACAGGTTCCATTACATTGTTTTTA
The DNA here is from genome assembly GCA_037951105.1 of Echinarachnius parma. Classification (NCBI taxonomy): domain Eukaryota; kingdom Metazoa; phylum Echinodermata; class Echinoidea; order Clypeasteroida; family Echinarachniidae; genus Echinarachnius; species Echinarachnius parma. Next base: position 20,003 of record JBAMJV010003308.1, on the reverse strand, counting down.
TCTGCTGGGGATCACTTTTGGTGGCGACTATAGACAGGTTGGCTGCTATAGACACGTGGCCACTAAGGCAGGTTTGACTGTATATGGATAGAGAATAATCTATGGGATGTTCCTATGGCTTACCTGATTTACCGACGCCGGGACTCCCTAGCAACGCGATCTTACACTCCGGTGCCATCCCCACAGTCCCGTTGCTACGGTGACGCGAATTTCGTGACGTCATGATGGAAGTATCGAGCATTGGGAAAACTTTATGAAAATCGCAGTTTTTGTGTAAAACAGTAAATCAGTGAACTCGGCAGAATCCGAATTCCGAATCACAGACAGATACAGCTTCGCAGCTCTCCTTCACGCAAACTTGTGTCGACTGACGTGTAATTAATATGTCGGACAGATCATCAAAGTTTCGGCAATTTGAGAACTTTCTAACAATAACAATATTTCTCACAATAATTAATTTGGACTGTACGTAAGTTATGGCGTGTATCCCAGGTCACAGGTATCCATTGATGAACAGTTGAAAATATACTCTGAGCTGTTGGACATGAAGAAGAAGAAAAACACACCTTTACCGCCCAACCTCCTTTTGTTGGTCACTCTTTTGTTCGCTCAGATCTTTAAAGGTCCACGTCTATTGACAGACAGCTTTGGTCCAACGTAGTTCGGTCCAAATCCCAGGTGAAAAGGTCCAGGCCTATTTAACACACACAGCTTTGGTCTAACGTATACCAAGTTCTGTCCAAATCCCAGGAGGTAAATCGATGAGAAAAAGAAAACTCCTTGAAAAACTTGAATAGGTGGATTACCCTTATAGTTCAAGAGGGGGTCTCTTGTGGGGGTTCTCTCAACACCCCTCAGGAGACAGTCAGTTTTGATCAAACTCTAAATCTTCTCGCTCCAGCCTCGAAATAATATATACGTGACTGATCAAATCAGTCAATCGAAGTTTACAAACATCAATAACACACACGGCAGGCTGAGGTTCCCTAAATATCAAATCAATCCATTATCCACATCTATTAAACACCGGATACAATACACGAGCCGCTGGGGTATAAAGTAAGATAGATGGTTTATACCCAAAAAAAGAAGAGATGAATACAACATTTCCCAACAATGAAAACGATTAGTTGGGGCAGCTGATAAAGAGAGATGAAGTGCTTGAAATATGATGACTGGGAGCACAAAGACGTATTTCTCACCCAGGGGGGTTTCAAGTTCTCTCTTCCCTTTTTTCAGCTTGATTCCGAGATGTGAATTTGAGGTCGGATATATTATATCGACGAGGGTTTCTGAACTTGAACAATACGCGAGACGACGAGGCGGCTGGCCGACTATAAAAGGGCTGAATGTGGAACGATTGCCGATCGTAGAGGTCAAAGGCAAGCTAATCTTGGAGGGGGTTTTTCCTTTGGAGAATTCAAGAATGGGACATGGCCCAGAGCAGTAAGTCAGACTGACATCGAAGACAAAACGTTTGTTTGAAGCGCGCCACTCCGAATGTTTCGTCAAGAGAGTGAACGAGAACAAACCTTATTTTTTGGTCTTATTCTACGATACGACTTTTAGTGTTTAGAGTCGTTCGAAGGCAGTAACCGCAATTTCACAAGCATGACAAGTGAATTCATGAAAGGAAGAAGGGGAAAAAAAATCAAAAATCACAAGAGATTCGATTGTGATAATGTCACGTGATATTAGTTCACTTGCTGAGTTCGGTTTCGCTTTAGGCTATTACAGTCACCTGACTTGTGGTGAATGGCTGTTCGCTAATTGTCTGGAGTCTGGTGAAGTTCAACACAGAGTCATAATTTTATTAGGCTGGGGGAAATCACATAATAAACTCATAATCATATTTTGATGACGTACGTGTAGTGTACACCGCATAAATTCTCAATTCGTTTCCCTGGGTCTCAAATAGAATTGTCTATTATCCAATGGTGACATTGTGAAAAATAATATGAACGAATGTCAGCCTCGACATAAACACAGCTGAAACTTGATATCTGGGTTGACAAACCAAAACACAGGTGGCGATGTAATTCAATACAATGTATCCATCTTTAACAACATTTTGTAGAAATTCCTCCGAAAAAATATGATCTCTCAAAAGTTAATATATCCATGCATTCATCACTCCTTGGAATATTATTATCACTTTATTAAATGTATGTCCACCTCGTTTCGTATTTCGTCCCCAAAGTCCGGATTATTAACGATCGCGTTTAAAACAAAATACAAGTGTTTAGATCAATTTGTCAAATTCAATCAACTTATTCAATCGTCAACATTTGTTTGGCGAGGTATCCTTTCCAAGCGTTCCAAACTATTCCTTGAAATGAAATAAACTTTGCCGATGTATCGCAAACTAAGGTAACAATCATGTCCATCTGAAGATAAGATAACACCGTCTAACTGTAAACCGTTCTGGCAGTATGTGTTTTATCGCATCGACCGAACACGCCGAGGAACAACGATCTTTACAAAAGCACAAAAATCGAATTAGACGCCGGATGGGCAAGATGACAATTGGGTGTAATCAAAATCTCATCACCCTACGACACACACGTGGAGTGTAAGCCCTATTCTTGTCCAAGCATCGCAAGAAAAGCCCCAAATCGATCGGGTTGGCTCAGATCATCAAGTCCCTTTCAGCCCTCAACGGTTCCGCGAGCACTCTCACTTGCAAACAGCGGTAACAGCTCCTGCTATTAAAAACACACGATCGTGGAGAACCGCCGCGCCGCACTGAGGAAAACTTACAGATTATATGGAGGAAAAAAGTCCATCCACAATCCGAGAGGTGAAAATAAAGAATGGTCAACAAAGAATAGACCATCATAGCTTACAATCCTGCGAGGTTACTCCACCACTTCTTCAAATATTCGCTTACTGGCCGACAAAGGGCAGTGGTGTCCTTTATGGTTGGTGTGATAATGCCAAACAGCTAGCCGATGCCCGGTGAATGTAGTAAGTCAACATTGGCGTAAATGTTTCTCTGTTTGCTGTTTGAAGACGCCAAGACCCTCACAAAAAAAGAGAAGATTCGTCGAAGATTTTTCTTAATGGGTCACCACTTTTTTTTTATAGTAAGTACTCTCCTTTAAGCCAAAAAACCACACTAATTAAGAAAAACAAATTGCTTTGTGACCAAGTAATTCTCGTCGATTCAAGGTTTTCCGTTTTAGCACAAACCTCCCAAATTATTCAATCAGTCTTCGTTAAACATTTTTTTTTGTAATGATGATGTTTTTGGAGCAAGCACATGTCATTGCGGTGCTAAGATGCTGATTAAACAATATTTGAGCAAGGAGTAACCATAAACTCTCTGCTTTGAGTAGTTATTTTTAGGCGGTCGCGAGGTGAGAAGTTTTGCGGACGTGGGTAGAGGGCGAGAGAGACCTGGGTATCCTTCCTGTGGCGACGCGTGCTCGGGGCGGAGTGGCAAACCTTACCCTGGGTTCATGACTGATATATATCAGCGAAACAGCTACATGTATGTATCACGCGTCGGCATAATTCGGAGCTGTTCGGGTAGTTTCGTGATTGATAAAGTTCGGCGCTTTCCGGATAGATTCGTAACTAATATCATAACACAGGTTAGAATGAATTGCTCGGGACAGAGTGGCAATCCTTACCCAGGTCGATATCACAGCACAGTTCGGAGTCGCTCGGGTTAAATGTTCATGACTGATACAATTATATCAGTGGTACATAAGGGCAAGATTCGGAGCTGTTCGGAAAGTTTAGTGATTTATATATCACTAGTATACTCCACGATTCGGAACTGTTCGTAAAGTTTAGTGTTATGTTATGGCAATGCGTTCGGATCTGACAAGACCGGGGGCTGACAAGATCCGATCTTTATCGTCATGATAGTTTCGGGGCTGAATATTGCATGCAGTCAGAACTATAACCGAGGACATGATGACGTGATGTGTCATTAAAAGAAAAAAATGAATGTGACGCATTTTAAAACCAAAAGAAAATTAGTACTTTTTTATACTTTATTAGACGGGTCTTTGTCTATTTTTGTAAACATTTAAAAACTGACGGAGTGAGAAGTGTTAAATATATCAGAAAATATTCAAACTTATAACTAGATCAGTATACATGGTATATAGAGCAGGAGCTTATTGTATTTGTTCAAATATCCACTTCTCAGTTCGTAGAACAATATAATGATTATTTTATTGCTGTCTCCCTTAATACTAGTTCTTTATTATTGATAAGGCTTGTTCTTGTTTTCCTTTAAATGTTTTTGTTGTTTTGAACTGTCTACCTGCAGTGCTTCTTTTCAAAAGGATAGTATGTGTGTACTACACATGTACTTATAGTTTTCATTCTAAATCGAGCGTTTAAACATTATTTAGGTTTCTCTTTATATATATGCATTTCCTCGAATCTAAATCGGTGATGTAAGAGTATATCTGGTGCTGTACAATTCACGATTGTACTGTCGAGTGGGTCAATTTCTTTGCTTTCATCCAAGACACAAACAGTGAAACTGGTCGTCTTTGTATCATTGTCCCCCTCTAAGCGTCTTGTTTGTCTTTCTACTGTCTGACCACGGCCGAACCAACATGACCAGTGCTTTAAAGGGACATGCGTGTCAAATAAAAGGGCCAAAAGTAACAATTTTCATCGTCTACTTTTCAAAATTGTCATCATTAAATTACTCAAATTATAATTTTGAATTGTACTATTTGCATGTTTTTTTTTTGTAATGTTTTTTTTTACATCTTGTTTGATTTTAGGGAGGCTTATTTGGCGATTCAGGGGCAAAATCGCCGCGTGCCCACGTGTATTATTTATTTATTTATTTATTTCAATATATTTTACCAGGGTGGCCCATTCAACAATAAGTTGGTCTCCCATGGGGCCCTGGGATACAGTATACAAACATATTATACAAAAACATGAATTATACAAGTCGTTACTGAAACATTTAAAATAAATTATACAATTACCGGTATACATAAATATCTAAATGTCTAAAAAATAACAAAAGTGACGTAAAAACATGATTATACATTAAACAAATATGTCATCAACGCGTTTATTTAAAAAAAATCCTACAATCTAAAGAACATGTATGCATCAGTATTAAATGTTGTTCTTATTTCGCCTTGGAATTTAAAGCCACCGCTATGGATTTTAATTTTGATTTTCTAAGTTAAATGTAACTTCAATAAAACTATCCCTTTAACGCTCATTTTTTCCTTGGTGATGAGACAACATCCCATCATAGAAAGAACCCTAAACCAATTCGGACAGTATACCACGTGACCCGTAACCTAAAACATAATGGTCTATTGTACCAATGGAAAACCATGATTGTTTTCGGGACAATGGGTATGAATGCTCGGAATGGCAAGAGTGGTGTCAACAAAGGAAAACAATTGTCAATATATAAAGAGTAAAATCAAGAAAAACTAAATATCTGACCAGTATTAGGAATCACGTTGTTATTTTACGATATATACTCCGCAAAAAAAGAAACTGGACACTTGTATAAGTTGAAATATTTCATATTAATGTACGATAAAGTGTACATGATCATATATCAAATTAAAGGGAATTTAGTCCTCTACATGCAGGGTATAACTTAAAGGTGTAATCGTTCATGCATGAAATGCCACGGTCAATTAACAATAGCAAGGTCTGTTTTCAAAAATAGCAAAACAATGGAGGACCACACTATTCGACTGAAATGATAGTAAGCGTTTCACTTAAAACAAGATGAGCGGGGCAAGTAAGTTATGACATTATTCAACTTTATTGTTATGAACAAACTCTGGAAATACAAATTTGTCAATAAAAGAGGTCCGGGTTATGAGAGCATTATCATACTGGTCTGTATTAGAGGCATGAAGCTAGTCTATTCCATGTGTCCCCTGCAATTTTAACCATATTTACCTAGAGAAATGTCATGTTAAAGACTGCCCAACTGTTTGACCAAGGGTGACTTCAGGTTTTGAAGATCTTTGGACTACGGTAGAATTCTTAAGAAGAATTTATACCATTTTCATGCTGAAATAAGGGCACAAACTGTGGTTTTGACTAATAAAGCTTTGCCATGGAATTCCCCATTTTGTTACTTTTGGATGAAAATAACACCTATAACGTTGACAATTTGTCTTCATTTATACTCTTTATTGAGATGAAGATAGAAAAGGTCACATTTGTAATGAAAAATTATGCCATCTCATGAATATAGCGTTTTAGATTATGCTTATCAACATTTATATGGTTGAGTGGATGTTCCATTTTTGCTATTTTTAAAAACAGACCTTGGTGTGGTTAATTGACCGTGACAAGTCATGCATGAATGATTTCATCTGGATTTTATGCGAATATTGAAGAGGGTAATTTTATCTTTAATTTGATATACAATATCATATATTTTATCGTTAATGAATACGAAATATTTGGTCTCATACAAGTGTCCAGTTTCTTTTTTTGCGGAGTATATTTTGTTTATCTTTCTCCTGTCCGTCTAGCTTGTCTAGCTTCACGTACCTTTATATAGTACTCATCTAAAGCGGACAGTAACCCCACCCCAGAACCTGAAATAATACAAATTATTATTGTACTTTAGAAGGAGGATTATCGCCCTATATACGAACAACGGTATTACAAAAGTTTGTTTTTTTAGAATGAAAAGTGAAGGACCAACAAAAAAAGACTATAAAAGAAATAAGCAAAAAACAACTGAATATCTCTGATCACATCACTTGAGAATCGCGACATTTGTTTGTCTAGGGTTTGTGACCACGTACCAGTTTGGAATACCTTTTTTTATATATTCTTTTACACAAACGAAAAGCTAAAACACAATGATCTATTGTGCTTGAGAAGGACAATATTATTGTTCAAAAGACAGTGGTTCTACGAAAGAATGTTTGGTACAATGGTATAACGAATGAAAAAACAAATAGAGGGAAACAGAAATACATTGTACTATCTTCATTGAAATAAGTAGAAGAAAATTACTTAAATAAGATTGTTTAGGACCCAAATCTTACATAAAATATAATGGACTCTTTTTGTTTATTTGCCATATTTTCCAAAAGGACAATGGTATTGTTCTAATTTGGGACGATACGATTGTACTGGCTGTTCGAATTAATGTTTTGTATGGCAATAGAATGGCTTTAAAACATGCAACAATATCGCGAGAAGACCCGCACCTCCCCCTCTTCTAAAGAAGATCGACGTTTTTTAACAGTGTGCCGAAATTATGCTAGAGTTTTTTCTTAAAATTCAAATCATTTGTTTGGTGACGCCCTATGTTTGAAGACTCATTGCACCTTCAGTATACTAATCCTCGTCCAGCAGCACTTGTGAAAAAAAAAACACTTTTCACAGTATTCTTAAGGCTGGATCAATGTTTAACGTGAGGGCTCAACATTTGTTTAAGACGCGTTTGGTGACGCGGTATAAATCTATAAAGGGCCGATATTATTTACATTGTGTAGGGACGGGTTTCGAAATCTTTTCTGATTCGAATTATTATTTTGTTCGGCGACGCCCCATGGTGGTTCAAGACTACACTTATCCTAGCCCATTATACTCGTGACCAAAACCTCTTCACTTTCTTCCTGAGATGTTGAGGGTAGATACATGTTTTACGCATGGTCCACATTTTGGATGACGGTGAAAAAATTTGCACTAGATGTATACATTATGATGTTGAGACGAGTTGTAAATTCTGTTTTTGTTTAGTTTAGTTTAGTTTAGTTTGTTTGTTTGTTTGTTTGTTTGTTTGTTTGTTTGTTTGTTTGTTTGTTTGTTTGTTTGTTGTTGTTGTTGTTGTTGGGTTGTTTTTTTTTTTTTGGGGGGGGGGGTGAAGTCACATAGTCCAAAGACGTGTCCAAAGAGTCCAAAGACCATGCAACATCGGTAAGCTAATCCAAATCCAGTAGCATCTTGTGCCAAAACTTCTTCACATTCTTCTCAATGGCTGATCACCGTTTAACGTGTGGTCTCGAACTTGTTTTCGAGGCGGAAATTGATTTCAGAGTCGATATAAATAGATTGGAAAGAGACAAGTAGGAAATTTTCTTCTATTACAAATATTTGTTGTTTATCTTGTTTATAGTGACGCCCAAGGTTGAAGACTCGTCATGGCCACACCCTATACACCTGTACACGCTAATCCTGCTCAAGTAGTACTTGTCACAAAACAGTCCTATTCACGGTCTTTTCTTTTTATCAACGTGTGGTCTCAACATAAAGGTGAAATCATTTAGAGTTGATATATATTTTACTAATAGAAACAAGTTGGGAATCCTTTTTAATTCAAATAATTTGTTTAGTAAAGCCCCGTGGTTCAAGACGCTTAACACCTTCAGTATACTGCAATAATCCTTATCCAGTAGCACATGAAAAAAAAAACTTTCCACGGATGTCTAAGCTGGATCAATGTTTAGCGGGTGGTCATGAAACCATTGAACAAAATATTCTTTGAGGTCGATATAGGGACAATTGGTATAATTACTAGGACCAGATAAGTCTTTGGATAAGCGGGTTACACGGTCAAATGGATATTCGTTAATCTAAACTTCTTCTTTTTTCAAGAAACATTATTTTGAAAGATATCCTTGTAGCAAAGAATACTCATCTAATTCGCCAATAACACATTCATTAAACTGGTGGTACGTAGGTAAATACAATTAACTTCTCACCTTCGAGCATGATTGATGAAGAGTTAGTTTATTCAAGATATTTACAGATACAGCGTCTGTGTGTGTGTGTGTGTGTGTGTGTGTGTGTGTGTGTGGGTGTGTGTGTGTGTGTGTGTGTGTGTGTGTGTGTATGTTTGTTAAAGATTTAAAATCTATAAAAAGATTACAAACGATTTTTGAAGATTTTGAGAAGATTAGTGGACTTAAGGTAAATAAGGAAAAAACTAATTTTTTTTGGATGGGATGTGATACTGAAATACCAGGAGAACCCACTTTTGGAAATTTAGTTCATGAAATAAAGATTTTAGGAGTGTATTATACACGTAATAAGATACGGAAAGATGTTTTGAATTATAAAGAAGTATTAAGTAAGATAAAACGTTTATTAGGGTGGTGGAAGCAAAGGGATTTAACGATGATGGGAAAAATTCAGTTATTAAAAACGTACCCACTCTCAAAATTAAATTTCGTTTCTTCTTTAATTTCGGTACCTCGGTGGGTTTATGAGGAAGTTGATAAACTCTCATTTGATTTTTTGTGGAATGGTAAGGATCGAATTAAGCGAAAAATTTTGTATCAGAATTATGAATTTGGAGGGCTTAGAATGAATAATTTTGAATTTTTTGTTAAAACTCAACGAATAATGTGGCTTAAACGTCTTTTGTATGGGGATAAGCATTCAGGATGGAAAGTATATTTTGATTATTGTTGTAGATCAGTAGGAGGAAGGTTTGTGTTTTTATGTGATTATGATATTCATAAGATGGATTTAAAAGAAGTTCCGCCCTTTTATGTAGACATTTTGAAAGTTTGGCAAGATATAGATAATTGTAGACACTTTGAAAATGAAAAAAGTAATCCCTTTGTTTTTAATGATAGACATGTGTGCTTAAGAAATAAAATGAGTTTTGATAAAGATTTATTACAACGAGGTATAAGCAAGGTATCTGATATAATGTTGAATGGTAATTTGAGATCTGTTGCTCACTTTGTAGGCTTGGGAATAAAAGGAGAAGGATTATTAAAGATTCATGATATTTTTGGGGCATTGCCCCTTCAATGGAAAGATGATAAAACTACGAGTGACTTTATTCAAGTAGATATTCGAACATTTGAAATTAGATTAAAAGTTTCGGGATATATAGGAATGTTAATTGATTTAAAATCTAGGTATATGTATGAATATTTAGTTAAAACATTTCAAAAGGAATATAATTTGTGTATTGGGGATGGACATACAAATTTTGATTATAGTAATGAAGAATTGAAGGATATATTTTTAAGATTAAAGAGCGCAGTTTTGGTGGGTAAGTTGAGAGAATTTCAATATAAATTATTACATAGGGCATTATATACAAAAGAACATTTATTTAGGTTTGGATTTGTTATTGATAATTTATGCTCTTTTTGTAAAAATGAGATTGAGACATATTCACACTTATTTTTTAAATGCTTATACGTACAAAGGTTTTGGTTAGATATAATTGAATATTTTGATTTGATTGAAATTAGGAATGTTGATTGGAAAATAATTTTTGTAGGACTGACAGGTAGATCGCATAGAGTTAAGTATTGTAACTCTATTATTTTTTTGTTAAAATATACTATTTATTCTTTTAGAACAAAAGGTGTACTTCCTTCTGTACGGAAAGTACAGAAAATTATTTTGGATTATGAAGAAGAAGAAAAAAAATGGCTATTAAAAAGGGTAAACTAGGAGTTCACTTACAAAAGTGGGAACACCATAAAATACATGTATAATATAATTAATTTAATTTTGTTAGAATTATAGGGAAGTCGTTTATTATTATTAAGGTTCTGGGTTTCTACCCTCTTTAGTTGAATGTGACAGCTTTCTATATTGTTAATTAATTACTCTTTTGGTTGAAATCAAAACGAGCAGAATACTGGAATGGGTGTCTGCGGTATGTGTGTGATTGTGGTGCGATCGGTGGTTGGATGGGGATGGGGTTTTTCTTGGGCTAAATTGTGGGTGGGGGGGGGGGGGGGTAAAGGGGCATATTTTAGTTCCTTTTACTTTTAGTTACAAAACCTCCATTATGTTTATTTTATGAAGTCAGGAAATTGAATATACTGTTGATTTGTATTTGTTTATGTATGTAAGATAACCATTTCTATTTTCGTTCATTATAATTGTATATGTATATTTTGTTTAGTATGTATATTCAAATGTAAATGTTATATATGGAGGAATAAAAATCATTTAAAACAAAAACAAAAAGTGTGTGTGAATGTGTTTGGTAGTTTTGTTTTTATTTATCTATTTTATACAGGTTGGTACGAAGTGTTTTTCTCCAAATTATCATGTTTTATGGGACAATTATGAATTGTATTTTTTCCTTTTAAATAACGATAAGATTGTACATCTTCTTCCAGTTCCGATTATCGTAATCTGCGAACAATGCTTTTTACATGTTATAAGTGTTATAATTCCGTAATAGCATTAACCCGATTTATCAAGATAAGTCTGTGTATATGTACACAAAACAAAGATGGACTCGGGTTATGAGTAATACATTATAACTGAGACGGATAAACCAATATGTCGCGCAAGGTAAATGATTAAAAGGATTTGCCGCCTCTTTTTGGGAGCTGTTCGTTGCTTGGTGCTTTTAAGAGAGGATATTCTGCAAACAATCATTAGGATTATCGCCCGATCGCGTTTGTATATTGACCGTACGTCTATGTGGTTTTTAGGAAAAATCAATTTCGGAAATGAATAGAGGTTTCGCGAACAGACCATCTTTAAAATTGCGGGATAAAATTGTTGTAATGCAAATGAGAACATAGAATGCAAAGCGTAATGTGATCGTAATTTTATAAACGCACTACATTGATAACCTAAAAGGCTAACGAAATTCAAATTTCACAAGATGTTCCGTTCTTCTTATTTTACGTTTTGTTTCTTACTACAGAGTACTAAACTTGTTTTCCTTCATTGTGTTATATTTGTAACATCGAGTCAAGCTCTCGGACAATCAAATCTGACATCTTATATATATAGGTACAATTATACCGAATACACTTTTCCAGATGGTAATTTTGTTGTGTACGATAAAACAAAGACGCTTCTGCAAAATGCTCGCTTGTTCTAGTCAGTTTTAAAAAAACAAGGCACCTTAACGAACCGTCTATTCGTTATGGTCAGTTAAGTCTACATGTACGATAAAAAAACAAGTGACCATCTTCCTATTGTTATAGTTAGAAAATTCTTGAATGACAAAAACAAAGGCGGATCTTAAATGGTCACGGTCGGTTAAGTCTTGTATGGTGTGAACAAAGGCACATCGTTCACTATTGTTCTGACCCAATGAGTCATACCTGGCGAAAACAATTCCTATTCAACATATCACTTGCATTTTCATCAATAATATCGATTAAACCAAACAGGGAATAATTACGCGCTCTGCGATCAACATTGCCCTTTTTCCTTTTCTGTATAGTATTAGTAGCCTATACACACTTATGCGTAGTTGTAACTGTTTGATTGCCGGGTTTTATATCCAGATAAAGAGTTATTATTTCCGCAAAAATATTATACATTGCGATGAGAATATTACTGACAAAAAATAAAATTGAAAATTGAATAATAACGGTATTTAGTGTGTATTAGCGTTACCTCCAACCGATAACGTTTTGTAGGTACCCAATTTATGCGGAATAGCTTCATCAAAAAGTTTATACGGAGATGGCGCTCTTTCCTTATTCCTTTTCAGCACCATAAACTAGAGATATTGAATAGTTAGCTATACTGTTGTACATGCTTATATTAAATGTATGCCAACTCGTCACGAGAGGGACTCCACTGCCTTTTTAAATGGCAAGACCATCATCAGTGGCGTAGCTACGAAGGGGGGGGGGGGTGGGGGGGGAGGGGGAGGCACAAGTACCTGACCCCCTCTCCAATAGTTGAACAAAAATAGTAAAATCGTATGGGGGAAATCTATCGTAAGGAGTGCGCCCCACCCAAAATTTTCACTGCCCGCCCCCATCTGTCCGACCACGCTACGGCACGGTCCATAATCGCGACAACCGCAATCTATCATCGCTTTTCAATCTTTCGAACTATATAGATGAAACATAATCCTGACAGTCACAACAGTTACTGATCGTCGTGTGTCACCTCGTAGTCAGTTTTGAAAGTGAACTCCCAAATCATCGTTGCTATTTATTTGCTGCTGTTAAATATAACCCCCCAAAGTCGCTATTGACTCAGCAGTGTAAATCATCCACTCACGTTTCATCACAACCATTTGTCACACAATACATAAGATGATTAGTGCAGCCTAAGTAGTCGTTATGTTGTGTATTGTCTGTCACAAGTGATCGCTAACATCGTCTGTCACTCAGAGTGTAACGTTACGCTAGTTGTCACGTTATCACATTTCATCATTACCATAGTGCCAGACACTATGTAAACAGTGTTAACACAGCCTAGATATCGCTATCATCGTTTGTCACTCAGAGTGTAACGTTAGTTAAACTGACAGTCACGTTATCACGTTCTCTCATCACCAGTTATTGTCACACACACTTTTATCACATGCATCCTAGATATGCTATACTGATCACTACTTATCACACATCAGCGTAACGTTACACTGTCACTGGCAGTCAAGTTATAATGTTTCATCACCGTACAGTGTCACACAGTCTGTTCACACAGCCCAGATATCTCTAACATTGTTTGTCACTCAGTGCGTAACGTTAGTTACACTGGCAGTCATGTTTCATCATTATTTGTCACACATAATGATGTTAACACAGCCGTTATATTGCTAACATTGTTTGTCACTGAGAGTGCATGGTGCAACGTTACACTGGCAGTCACATTGTCACGTTTCATCATTACCATAATTATGTCACGTATAACGTCAGCACAGACTATACATCGCTTACATCGTTTGTCAATCAGAGTGTAACGTTCCATCAGAGTGTAACGTTTCGCTGGCAGTCACGTTATCACGTTTCATCAACCATTCGTCACACACTTTGTTACCGTAGTCTAGATATCGCTAACATATTTTGTCACATAACGTACGTTACACTGGCAGTCACGCTATCACGTTTCGTCATCATCATTTGTCACACAATAACCTTGACATATCCTGGTATATAACTTGAGTGATAATCGTTTGTGTCTGATGACTTAGTCTCGGTACATCATTGTTTGTCACTCAGCAGCGTAACGTTACAGTAACAGTCACGGGCTCTTGTTTTGTCATTAACTTGTCACACGATGATGCTAATGATATAACCTACAGGCTCGTAGCCAGGGGGGGGGGGGGGGGTGCGTTGGGTGCGTACGCACCCCCCCCCCCCCCCCCCCCCCCCCAAAAAAAAAAAAAAAAAAAAAATCAGAAAGGTCCACTTTTTGCCGGTCTCGGGTCCACTTTTTACCGGTATCGAGTCCACTTTTTACCGGTCTCGAATCCACTTTTTATTGGTCTCGACCATTACACATCTCTCAGTCTGTGGTCTCGGCCTCGAAAATTTTTGGCAAGTGGTCTCTGTCCCGTTTTTTAAAATTACGCACCTCCCCATGAAAAATCCTGGCTACGGGCCTGACCTAGTTGTCGCTATATACTGATCACCGTCTGTCTCATAGAAGAGTAACGTTACACTAACAGTCATGGACTCGCGTTTCATCACAGGCTTATGTTACGCAGACTAGCTAGCGGTAAGCTTAGTGTGGATGTGGGTCCCGCTATAGTCACACTAATAAATAAATTCTCCATTGGTTGCAGGAAATCGTTATCTAAGTGAGAACGACATCCAACTATAGTCACACTGTTTTCATCTCGTCTTATTTCCCTTCATTGGCCGCAGGTCGCAAATAGCTTTGAGCTTAGTGAGGATTTGGTCACCGCTAGTCATAACGCTGTCACCGTACATGTCGACGATAACGTTCAACTGAGTGTGAACGCGGGCCTGCTCTTAATCGGTCGCAGGCTAGCGGTAAGCTAAGTGTGGATGTGGTTCCGCTAGGCTAGTAATGCTGCTGTCACCACGGGATTTTGTAAAGCTATGTGCTTTATTTATCTCCTTTGCCTAAATCGCAGATAGCTATGAGCTAAGTGTGAGCGCGGCCCACTTAGATACCGCCACGAGTCACCACGAGGGATAATAATATGTTTCTCCTTATCGGTCGCAGGTATTGGAAAGATAAGTGTGGGCGCGGTCCCGCTAGTCATACCGCCATCACCGCGGGATGTAATTCCTCTCCATCATGATCATTGGTCGATAGAGATGATAAGTCACCATCCACAAAAATAGACCATGAAGTTATGTGACGAAGAAAGCGTCCCACCAGCGCGCCGGGGATGGATCGGGGAGACGGCTATATAATGTCGGTCGAGAGGTGGTTCAACCATATTCCACCGAGAGTCCTCCTTCACGAACACAGTCATCTTCTTGATCTCCAGAACATTTTATTCAGAAGCGCTGATTTTGGTTTGAGCAATCTTTTATACGACCTATTGAAAGAGAACTTCAGAGTTTATAACTCTGATTCGGAGTTCCTGCACATGAGAACGTATTGTTCAGGGTTAAAGAAGTTTTATTGGTACTTGGCGAAAGAAGTATTTGAGACGTTCCCATCCCAATATTGTCAAAATCCAAGCTATAATTAGGGTTTGATCAACTGTACAATTTGCATTTTGCCGAATCAGAGGAAAGAGTTTTTAAAGCAGACGACCAAGATGCCGCAGAATCACATTGATCAAGTCGTTTTGGCGCGCAGACTGGAGTCCAGCGTCACTGTCAATCTTCACGGTAAGAACATTTTGTTTTAAAGACATACAACCCAAATTCTCTATTCCATTGCTGATTTACTTTTAACTTTTAACAACTGTCTGTATAACTTGGTAAACAAAATAATTTGCTAATTTACTTTTTACGTTTGTATGTGATTGTAATATAATTTTAGTTATGTTGTTTACATGGACTAAACAGTATACATCATGGTTTAAGTTTATACGATTGATAAAATAACACTGATCAATGCAAATGTAAACAATTACTGATATTTTATCATGTTAAAAAAGTGTTTGTATTGTGGTATCTTAGTCGGTTAGTATAATACTAATAAACATAATACTATGTACATGTATATTTATCCTGCTTGCAATTTTGATAATCGTAAAGCAGTTATGAAAATACTTATTCGTTCCTGGTATTTCGGTCTATACACACTTTGGATATTTTGTAACCATTGAAATAATTTGTTTACTAATTTATACTTTGCCAATCATAAGTTATTATGAAATACCTAACTCAGTAATTAATTGTTTTGATCCACTTTGTATGTCGCCGAGGACATGTTTAATGTGCACTTTCTTTTAAACTTGCATTCATGTTTTGATTAGGGAACTAATCATGTAATTGATGGAATTTAAATTTAGATTGTCGGAATGCCATAACATAATTTCTCTTTAGTCCTCACTCTGGACTTATAACGCTACACATGAATTACATCTCGTATCATAATAATGATGAAACTGGTACCGTGGCATTCTTTTGTGATTACGGAAACCGAAAATAGAAAGCTAATTATTGGATTTATTACCGACCCATTTTCTTGGCTGGCTGAATTGTTCGCCCCGATAGCCTTTCGTTGCGTGGGCAAATTAAACTTCTAGTCAATATTTCCTGAGCTATACGCTTTCAGCACTATATTCTAAGAGATTGTTAAAAGTATATTATTGTAAATATATTGGATTGTTTAAATAGCAAATTGCCCCAATTAGAACTATAGATCGTGATTGCTTCAAGATAATGTGGAGTACATAAATGTTGCTGTTGAATTTGATTAAAACTGAAATTGCATCGAAATCGTTATATACAGTGCATCATAACGTCAATGAAATATTGATGGACAATAATTTAAAACGATATCAAATTTCAGAATATGTATTCTAAAACAATTTCGCTTACCCTAAAGTATAAATAGTTTTCCGATAGACCAAAACAAAAAAGAAAACAACAGTCATATCTAACACTCAATTACCATGATTATACCGACAAAATGATGATGATGATGATTATGATTGTGAGGATGATAATTAAACATAATGTTGTGTCTTTTATAGCCTTAAAATTGCAATTGCTCATTGCCAACTAAATTTCATCGACAGCTCTACGAAATAATGAAAACAATTAATGATTTGTCATGACAAGTATGAAACCTGCTGTTTCAGTCAAGTGATTTTGTTGTCAGGTGGCTAGGAGGGAGGCTTATATTACGCCCAAAGGGGGTGCTCTTCCAGCGCGCAATCTGAGACCTTACCCATCAAACAACAACTATATATGTGATAGTTCATCTTATGTCACAATGTATTTGAGGAATTTTGCAATTGCAAAGGGCGATAACCACCAGTTTTGACATTTTGTTTTTTGTGTGTAGACTAGTACCAACCAAATGCTGCCTTTCAAACGATGACTTCTCTAGTAACATGACTGTTATGGTTGGTTTTTTGAAATTATTGACAATATATGAGTTAGCAATGTTACATATTTTATTATTTGCTTTACATTTCTGCAGCTTCCTTCGCAAATGTCTCCAATCGACACATTTTGAGATATTGCGTTTCACCATCAAACTCTTCAAATAATGTCGATGGAATCACATATCGTCGTCACAGTTATTTTACCATTATATGGGGGGGGGGGGGGGGGGGGGTAGCTAGGATAATTAAGAGACAGAGAGGGGCGCAGCCCGTATGAGTTATGTGTTTTATTAATTTATCTTCCAGAGTGGTGCAGTCTGTGTTGTATCTACTGGGAACAGGGGATAAACAACGTTTAAAACAAGTTTGAAAATTTTTAAAATAAGTTACGTGCCCCCTGCACCCCCCCCCCCCCCCCCACACACACACCTTACAAGTGACACAACACCACGGTTAGGGGGGGGGGGGGGGGGGGTGAGGAGGTTCAAACTTTCCAATGTTGTCAATAAGAACATTAATATCCTATTTTCCCCTTTTCTACCCTGCATAACTTCCGTGTGGTAGTCCATCTATTATTGTCGGAATCATGATATGATTTTGATGGACTCATATGTGACTTGTCGTCACATTTCTTATTGAGTCGTCAAAATTCTTCTCAAGTGTTCCCCTCAAGTTCAGCTGAAGTATTTTATATAGGCCCGAGGCGACACTATACAAAACGTGATATCATGCGAATAAAATGGGTGTGTTCTTACAATCTCAAATATATAAATCGAAATCGAAGTAGCTATTTCTTCTCTTTATATCATTATTTAAATTCATAGTGATCAAAATAAAATTTTGGCCTTAAGCAAATAGACAAAATGCTATTTTTAGCTCGCGGGGAAAAATAGTTTTTCCGATTTGCGAATTTTTGATATTTTGTTTTTGTTTTGAAGTGACAAAACGAATTTAAAACTTCAGAAATATCTACCTCCCCGGCTCTGACAACAAATATTTTTCC
Organism: Echinarachnius parma; assembly: GCA_037951105.1. NCBI lineage: Eukaryota > Metazoa > Echinodermata > Echinoidea > Clypeasteroida > Echinarachniidae > Echinarachnius > Echinarachnius parma. The sequence continues at coordinate 1,845 of JBAMJV010003308.1, read as the reverse complement.
TTCCGGCAATTTAGTCTTTTTCTGGAAAATAAAAACGCACACACACAAAGAAACAAACTAGGTTACTAAAAATGGAAAACAGAAATATGAAGCATAGTCTTACAATTTCTTTTTTTAGTCCCATGCATTTTGTTAAGTTGCACTTTTAAGATGGAATTTTTAGGAAATTGTTATATTAGGATTCGGCATACTAGAACAATGTTTTTGTTTAGTTTTTGTTGTTGTGGGTATATCGTTCCTTCAAAACTGAATCTTACATAAATTAACAAAAATTATACTTATGCCACAATAGAGATAAGATTAATGTAGTATCCAGTACGTCTATCCAGTAAAGATGTTTATTAAGTTGGCTATCACCATACAGAATTAAACATCCGAGTATAATGATATACCCAATGCCACACTATGACAATAGAGATAATAATTATAATGATTGACGTAATACCTCAGCATGTTAATTTAGTACCAGGATGATGGTACATGTGCTTTAGCTCATCTTACACAATTGAAAATATGAGTAATGATAATTATCATATCGCGTCACATAGATAACAGCGGTATAGTTTCTCAGTGATGCATGCAACGTCACAGTCACGTGACATGACCGAAGTACTCAGACTCGCAGACGGCAGATAATTAGGCGGGAATGTTGGACGCGGGGGTTCACCATCCCGCGCTGCGATTGGTGGATTTACATTATTATCTTTTAACCCGTTCGACACTCTTTCGTCTGTATACTCGTATTTGTTATTTTGTTGTTTAATTATACGACAATCAATAGGACTCGGAAATCTCTCTCATGTTCATTATATTCGGTATGCAATTCAAACTTTGAAGCTATTGAATTATAATATCATAGGGAACATGAAGATTCAACAAATAGACTCAGTGGAGATGGGGTGGAGATTCACCAAACTTGTTATGGTTGTCACAATTACCCTTAAGTATTTAATTAAGATTTAATGCTTAATTGAATACAACAAAATAATATTTGAATACAAGATTTTAAAAATAAAAAAAAACATTTGAGTTTTAAAACGAATGCAGGCATTAGCGTTATTTGTATTACTGATGGAGAAAGAATGCAAACTCCTTACTTTATGTTGATGCTACACACTTGCTAAAGGCACCGAATTAATTACTGTATGTATGTCTTCTCAGATGGTGGAATTTGCTGGTTAGCACGCACTAGTACGGTCATTCAATTAGAAATTAACATTAATTTGTTCACTTGTCTACAAGCAGCAGTCGTAGACCATGGTTTAAGTAAACAACCTTTGTGAATTCCAGCCTAAGAGGGTTAAGGAGCGTTGGTGAGATGCGTAGTTTCAACGAGTGTACACAATTATTATAGATGCCAGTAGCCCGCTGCGACCGAAGCTGGGCTAGCCCGTAGAAAGTCCATGCAGTATAACAAGGTATTGCCTATGAAATAACATACTGATTCATCCATTGAAAAGAGAAAGAGATCGTCAAGAGATGAGGGATGCCGCGGTTTCGTGGTAATGACATCATTTGGTATTCGAGATGGATTGGATGACAGTGTGAGTGATGGGATGATACGAGAGAGAAAGTGATAATCATTACTCTCTCTCTCTGTGTGCACATACCTATGCTATGGTTGAACGGAAGTGATGACGTTTTGATTCTGTTCGCATTCTTGGAGGATCACTCACGACATGATTGTGAACATGAACGATAAACAATGAGCGATACAACATAAACGATAAAACATGAACGATATAAATAAACAAACGTAACATGAGTATGAACATGATAAAGGGATGTTGGTTGTATTATACCTTGAACTTGGTACTGTATTTGAAATTATGATTTGATTGCGAA
>JBAMJV010003307.1:335000-352500 GCA_037951105.1 Echinarachnius parma | reverse complement strand
TGTATGCAAAGAAACGAATTTGAATTCACGATAGACGTTATTACGTAATCGCGAATCGTCTCGCTTTAAATTGAATGAAAATTTTACGAAAAAGAAACACGTTTTAATTCGAATGAAAATAAAATGTTTTTGAATGATCGTTTTATGAATTAAAATGCTAAAAAACGAATTTGAACGAAAATAACAGCTGCGGTGACAGAATCGGCGAAATTGAATGAACATAAAATGAATTTGTGTGGCCAACTTACGAAATTGACCGAGAAATCCTATATTATATACAACATAAGGATGAAATAAGGCAATTTTTAAATGAAAAACGATATAATAATTTTGATTTTAATGATATATTTTGTTTTATTTTTATTTACGACAATGTACGATTCGACATGATACAGATTTGCTGAATGGGCTGTCCTAGGACACTTCGCCGTTCTTATTCTCCTTTGGCTAACCAGAGACCCCAAGTTTGTGAAGGGCTGGTCCGTCGCCTTCGTCCCCGGGTGAGCAACCAATATACTCGTCATGATCATCATTATATTACAATAATAAACTTATTTAATGGCTTTTATTTGACCCTGGGTAAGCAACCAATGAACTTATTTACTTTAGATTCAATGCACAAACGTATATGAAATATAATTGTTAAAAAGGTAACGTTATGTACCGTAAAACTTTATCGAATGCGACTCTGCATGTATTTTCACATTTCTATAATGTACTGGCATAAGAACACAATTATCTGATTTTAAACTCAAATTCAAAATTCAGTTTCATTTAATACGTAGGCGATGCGTTTTTCTTTTCAGTTAATGTAAATTCGTTTCCCAGTTTGTAATATATATGATAGTATCTCTTTTCTGTTTTCTATCTCCATGTCTCCGTTGCTATAGATACGTCTCTGATGCTACATCAGTGATACTAATCACCATGTCACTCTTCATGTTCCCTTCCCGACCACCGGCGTACTTGTTCAGGCCCAACAGAAAAGCGCGCGAATGTAAATACCATCTTTTCATTCTCGTAAATTTAATATTATGTAATTACAGTGCAAAATGCTGGTTTAATTTTGCAGCTACTTCTTTTGGAAATAAAGTGTAATTAAAGTTGAAAAATTAAATAGAAGTGTTTTACAAATGTCATTTTCTAAAGGCACAGAATCTCCTCGTTTCTAATTACATAGTGGTTATCGAGTTTTTAGTTTTAAGGAAATATTTCTCTGACAAAAAAAAAACATAACCTATAGGCTCTCATCGGCTTGACTATACATTTGTCAGTTGATTTTTGATACGGGACTGGTAATCTGTATTTTTAAATCAAAGTAATCCATTAACTTTGTAAAATTCATCCGAAATCACTTGTAGCTTACACACTTCTCTTGTACTTTGTTGTTTGGCTTATAAGGGAAGAATGAAATGGGTTTTGATTTTTAAAATGTCTTCCCAATTATGGAGATATTTAAGATTGAATTTGGATCCCTCACAGAAACGATCAAACATTGATTTTCTGTGTTTTCACTAGGTAAACTTTATTCTTTTTTCTTTGAACATCTCACATATCATTCTCAATATCTTACAATGAAATTAGTATATGATTGCGGTCTGAGATATTACTTTTGGGGGAAAAATATAAAGTTAATGGATCACTTTAACGTAGACGAGAACTGCTTGATTACAGTTCATGGTTTTCAAAATGGCATATATAGAGTAATTTAGATGATGATTAAATAAGTTCACACATTGCAAATGAATATCAAGAAAATCTTCTTTGGAACGACAACAGATAGACCTGGCGGAGAGACGAAGATCACCAGAACGCCCGCCCTGCTTTCGTGGCCCGTCGTACACGAGAAGATGGCGTGGAACGTTATTCTGCTGCTAGGTGGAGGGGCAGCGTTAGCAGATGCGTGCAAGGTAAAACAGTGTCCTTTAAAAAAAAAGAAAAAAAAGAAGAATTAATCACAGATGGCAATGGCGTAGCTACGAGGACACGGGGGGGGGGGGGGGGGACACGTGCCCCCCCAATACAAACAAATAAAGAAGTACATACATGATATAAGGTTTGCCCCCAACCATTTGTGTGCCTCCCAATTAGTCCGACCACATTATACGCCACTGACGAATGGAAAGCTATCTCTGTGTATTATAACGAATATCTCTTCTGAAAAGAATCATCAAATCAGGGTTCCGAGGAGGTTGTGAGATTTCCCTCATTTCAAAATATTAGTTTCTTTTAGTTTTCATATTATACTATTACATGTACATCTAATCTAACGAGAATTGGCTTTTCCATTTTATCGTGTATATTATGTCCCTCTTTCGTTATGTTCGCCCGTCTCGTTCTCATCTTTGGAACTTCATGTATTGAAATTAAATGAATAAATGAGAGTCGTATACAGCCTAGCTTTCGATCCTAGCAGAATCTTCGTCAGGGCACAAATGACAGTTTCTACATAAAAAACACAGAATATATACCAACATAAACACATGTATGGAAGGGGGGCTGGAAAGAGGAAAGGAGGCGGAGACACAAAACAATGAAAGCAACTGTGAGTGGGTGAGTGTCAGGACTGCTTGACCAATCAGGTCAAACAGGCATGGGTGGGTCCTTAAGTGGCTGCAGTCAAAGAAAATGTGATGAGAGTGTAAGGCTTAGAGAAGAATAGAGGTAGGGAGGATCAAAGAAATAAATCAAGAAATGGAAAGAGACATGTGAACAAAAGACAGTTGATGAGGTGTGGGGGTGCACACTGGGGCACTGAGAGGGGAGGAACAATAGAGGGGATTATGAGTGTAGGGGATGGGAGCGAGAGGATTAGGACAAAGAAAGTGAAGTGAAGTGTGTTGCAGGATCGGATGAATAGGATAGGCGAGTGGAAAGGATGAGGACCCAGTAGGTGATGATGTGTAGGGAAGCAACATAGACAAATGAATGGGACAGGGAGTGTAAAAGAGATAGTGAACAAAAGGAAGCCTAAATGGGTAGGTAATCAGAGGGAAGGTGGAGAGACAAATGAGGGTGGAACAATATGATCAAAATAGAGGTGGAACTATGCATGATGAGAATGTGGATGTATATGAATAAGCCCATGTCTATGGGCAGTGTACCTATAGAGAGAAATTAAATGCAAAAAGTATAACATATTAATAAACTAACATGATTATGTGTATGAATGGTGACAGTGTATATAATGTAATCTCAAAGGAAACTAGAATGAATATATGGGGAAAATAAAATGGGAAATAAGAATATGAATAGTATGTGGAACAAAGTGAAGTATCGATATGGGGGGGGGGGGGGGGGGGGTGAAAACAAACAAATGGTGGTGCAGACGATGAAGGGGAGATGGTTAATCACTGCCTTCTTGGATGTTGAGACCACGGGGATGAATGGTGCAGAGACGTCTTATCCAATACTTCTCTCTGCTGGAGCGGAGTGTGTCCGGGCGGTTACCTAGAGATTCTATTCCCTGTAGAATCATGTCAGAAATGGAGTGATTAGGTAGGTTGAAGTGGTTGCCGACTGGGGCGTCATGTTTGGAGGTGTGGATGGTGGATCTGTTTCCGTAAACGCGTCTCTTGAGGGTGTTCCTGGTTTCGCCTACGTACTGCATGCCACAGACTCTGCACGTGATAAGATATACAACATTGGTGGTGGTGCATGTGATGTGGCCCTTGGTATGGTGAGAGATGTTGTTGGAGTGGCTGGTGAAGGTATCATCCTGATGGATATGTACCCGACACACAATGCATCTGTCGGCGGTGCACTTAAAGGTGCCTTGCTGTATGGGAGAGGGGTTGTTATTGGGGGTGGGAAGTTCAGCTCGAACAATGTGGTCCTTGAGGTTGCGAGGGCGTCTGTAGGCTAGGATGGGGGCATCAGGGACAGCCTGTTGGAGGCGATCAGAAGTGTGAAGAATGTGGTGATTGTTAGTCAATATGCGACGTAGGGGAGGTAAGTTGGGATGAAAGGTGGTCACTAGGGGTGTGACAACAGTGGTGCTCTGGTTGGGAGTCTTCTTCTTCAGAACCTCGGATCTGGGGAGAGAACGAACTTTGTTAATGGATAGATGAACTGCTTTGGCACTGTGGCCCCTGGCTGTGAGGTGTGTCTTGAGATTTCTGGCATGGAGGGAAAAGTCAGAGTCCTTGGAGCAGATGCGGCGGAGTCGAAGGGCTTGGCTGTAAGCAATACCTGTTTTGCAGTGGCGGGGGTGACAGCTAGATGAATGGAGGTACTGGTGGGTGTCTGTGGGCTTGGTGTAGAGACTGGTGGTGATCTGGCTGTTCTCCTTCTTGATGGTGACATCAAGGAAGTGGGTTTCATCTAGGGAGAAGTCAGAAGTGAACTTTTTGGTTCTGTGGAAGGAATTCATGTGGTCAATGAATGTGTGTAGGCTCTCTTCATAGCTGGTCCAGATGAAGAAGACATCGTCAATGTAGCGCCACCAAATCCATGGGCGGCAAGGTGCTGAGTCTAACATTTGCTGCTCCAGCTTGGTCATGAAGAGACATGCAAATGAGGGGGCCATGCGGGTACCCATGGCTGTTCCAAATATCTGTAGATAGTGCCTGTCAGAGAATGTGAAGTTGTTTTTGGTTTGTGAAGTTGTTTTTGGTTACTACATGGGACATGAGAGATTTGATGTCAGAGATGGGGGGATTGGTGTGACCACTCTGAGCCAAGGCTTCGCATGATGCGGTGATACCTTCGTCGAAGGGGATGTTGGTGTACAAAGAGGAAACATAAAAAGTTCCAATGAATAAATTGTATCAATATTGTTTAATTGTACTTGTGCCAGAATGTGTATAAAGCCCGGCGCAGACAGAGCCGACTCGACCCGATCCGACTGGTTTCAATCAGGCTAGAGTTGGGCCCGGTCGGTCGGATCCGATTCATCGTGTTGAATCGGCCCCAACTGGCATCCGACTGTCTCTCCACTGGCAAAATGTGTGTCGCAAGGCACTGAAAACTGAGCCGATCCGAATGAAAATCAGTCGAATCGGGTCGAGTCGGCTCTGTCTGCAGAGGGCTTTAATGATCCAAATTGAGTTGAGGTAATATTTCACAAATGTTACCGGTTGTTTCGTTTATCATAATCGCAAGGACTTTTAATTCACACTTGTCATTGTTTTAAACCACATTTTTCATTTATTTTGCCTTTTATCAGGTATCTGGTTTGTCGGCTTGGTTGGGTCAGCAGTTTGTCGTGTTCGCTGGGCTCCCACCACCCGCCATGGCCCTCATCGTATCGACGATCGTCGCTATCTTCACAGAGATCACGAGTAACACGGCAACGGCTACCATCTTCCTGCCGATATTTGCCGAACTGGTAAGATGCTGCTCTTCAAGCATATTATCCGGATTAACGACACTCTTCTTTCATTGTCTTAAACTTTACCATAGACAGTTTGATCAGAATCTTCAACTCACACATTATGGAATTATGACAAGAAAGGTTAACTCGAATCATTATGATAATGACATACGCATGTCTATTGCCTATTGAGATAGATAGGCCTACTTTAAACATGTACACACTCTCCATATTTCCGGCTGATTCTTGCTAAATTGCGAATTGAATTATGGAAGAATATTGTTGACGATATAGACAAGAACACGTATTCCAAAATGCTAGAGAGTTTTGCTACCAATTTGTAGATATCAATACTTGTATGGTTATCTGTGACTGTTCATCCTAGCCTGTACCTGTCCCCGCTCGCTCCCATCTGTTTAATAGCCGGGTCACATATCAACGGATTGCGTAAACGTAATCCGTTCGTCTCCGTTCGTATGCGTTTCTTGTCCGTTCCATGTCCGGTGATGTACGTTGACCTATGTTGTGTACATAAAGCAATGGAGACGAATTTCATCACCGGATAATTTCATTTCGCAAATGTTCTATTCGTTGGGCATTCGTTTCCGCTATCCGTTGATATCTGACCGGGCCATTAGCTTCATGTAAAAGTAATGTACTCGTCATTTCAGCCCAGACGAAGGATCTGCTAGATTCGATAGCTTGGCTACTTACTTTGACTCATTTTATTACATTTACCTTTATAGCGGATAAGCAGTTTTCAGCAATCTTTTACATTTACTTCTTAAATGTAACATTACGGTGATTTATCAATTATCATTACTATTATTATTACAGAGCACGAGTATTGGTATGAACCCGCTGTACCTGATGCTTCCGGCAGCCATTGCGTGTTCATTCGCCTTCATGCTTCCGGTTGCCACACCTCCCAACGCAATAGCATTCGCTCATGGCAACCTCTCTGTACTAGATATGGTATGTATCCTGGAACACATGCACACATACACACAAACAGACATCCACACATACACTGTCACAGACATATACACACACCAACAGCATACAAAAGCATACGCAAACAGAGTTGCGCACACGCACACAAACGGACATACTTACTGACATGGACAAACATACCGCCATGCTCAAATATACTAGACCTCCAACGCCAACCCACACCCACACGGCGATTTTATCTCGACTGGACATGCTCATTATTGTCACTAATACACCGACATACAGCTCACTGTAATACGCACACGAACACATACACAACACACATTTACGCACACATGTACATAGATACACACATATAGACACACAGAAACATATTTTAAATAAATTTAACTATACGTAATATACATTAACATTTTCAAATTCCCACCCATAGGGCTATAGGTTTGCTCGAAACATCGATAAAAGTGTCTCCCTTAGGACAGGGTATATCAGGCAGCTGTTTTCGAGATTTAGCACGCGCAAACACTCACACTAACACACACACATACGCACGCACGCATGCACACATACATACATACACACATAACAAACACACACACACACACACATACACATACACATACAAACATGTCGCATCATAGACATTCTCATTATTGTCGCATACATTATAATACATACCATGGGCACACACACATTACAAACACAGTTGCACAAACTTGAAACAATGCATAGATACATACACACACACAGACACATGCTTATGATAATAAAACATGGATTATACACCATAATTATCCAACATTTTTACAATCTAGTATGTATGACTGTTTCCTGGTATGCCTTTACAGGTTACTCCATTGTGGCAGGGTATCAAATAAGTTGTTTTTTCGAGGTTGCGAAACAAAATTATCATTATATGGATGTTGATTTCATAAAGTTCAATTGATAATACCCCCCCCCCCTCCCTCCCACAAACACATACACATACACACATACATACAATAAAAACATGTCAAACTCATAATACATAGTAATACAATAATAGTAATAATTGTCCTCAAGAGTACTGCCATGTCGGATTTGACTGTTTGTATGCGCCTATGTTTGTTTTCTGACATTTGTATGCATAATCTGCAGGTCAAAGCTGGTTTCATGATGAACATCCTCTGCATCCTCGTCTCCAACTTGAGTCTAAACACCCTGGGTACAGCGGTCTTTAGAGCCAACACCTTCCCGGCCTGGGCTAATTCTACTGTACCATTGAAACTAGACTGAATGCGACCTACGTTGAGATTTATGTTGCGTTTTAAGGGATCTGGTAACTTTGTTGACAAGTGCAAAAAGTGATGTGTGATTAATAAAATGTGCATTGGTGTGATATGATATGTCCAGAAAGTCATGTGTGAACATTTCAAGTTAATTGGAGGTTATCTGGCCGAGAAATGGGCGAAATGCAAAGTGATATTCACTTACTCATTGCACTTACTTTGTACACGGCTTAAAAGATCCTGTAGATAATATAACATCCAAACACTTCAATCGTAAATATCTTTTGAACGAAATGGAAATTTGAAAAACCGAAACCTGTCCCATGATTTTATTGTTAATACGAATACAACAAGGTATGAGGGAACCGCTTGAATTCCAATTGGATTTTGAGGATTTGGACAATGTTACTAAGTCCATTACCATTATTGTCCAAAACTTGGGCCTAAACACTGGGTCAGTGTGGTGTAGCAATCTTCAAAGCCAACCTGCGTAGGAAGACAAATAACAATATGAAACTGAATTGTATGATTCTTGACAATATGTCGTCCCGGAGTGGTAGTAGAACTCGACCAGTTGGAGAACTCGGCCACCTACGCGCAATAATTCAAAGCGAACGGACTGCGACGGATCGGGATACCAAAATAATTACCGGTAGTACTTGGGCTACAACGGCAATTCATGACTCCGCACGGGGCGCTAGCGGAACGTTGTAGGTGGCCGAGTTCCCATACCAGTATGGTATACACATATAATTGTTGCCAAAAGTTGTCAATAGTTGTCAACAACCTTTATAAAAAATTGAAGTCGTTACTACTTCCTTGATATAACCAAGGAAGTATAGTAGTGGGTGTAACTGACATTTTGAATGATCAACCTACATATGATTATACGTTTTGGATTTTTGTTTTGATCTATACTCGGGAGTTAAAGGATAAAAAAAAAACTGCATGTAACGTCCGTGCTAATGTTGTCTTTGTAGCTCGTTTATTGATTTGCATTTATATCACATTTCTATATGGGATACGATTATATTTTATTGTATAAATAGTTTATTTTGCTCAAAGTTCACGTGCATATAGGTGTATTAAATTGTTTTACACTTTGTAAGGTAAATTTCATTTTTTACTACGGTGTGATTACTTTAAACTTACACCATACAAATTATCTAATTGTCTCATAATTATCACATGTCATTTATTATTTTGTAAAGCAGGTTAATTAACAACATTTTTGCGTTTCATGACATCTTAGCACATCTTGCAGTCATTATTATGATGTAATTTTGTATCTCTCGTTCAATTATTTTGGTCAATTCTTTCAGGTCGCACTGGCTGAATAAATATCTCTGTTATTCTATCAACGTGATTCATTTCGTGAATGTTTTTCTATGGATTGTTGCACAGTTCTGCAATATACGTTTTAAATGATATTTGGCTGAATTTCTCTCGCTGGAAAAAATTGGGATTTTTGTAAATTTATCTTTTGTATATTTTTCTACTCATTTTATATTTACATGTTAGGGAGACACTTACATTTTCACTCAAAATTTTATAATGTGTAAAGCTATATTCGATTTGCAGCTTTAATGTCAAATACACAAATTTATGATAAACGATATAATTTTACTTTATTGTTTGTGTGAATCCTCCTGTGTACATGTCATTTTAAAACAATGTGTGGGTATATATGTGTGTGTGTGTGCGCGCGCGCGCATGTGTGTATGCGTGTGTGTGCATGTGTGTGTGTGCATGTGTGTTTTGTTTTGTTTTGTTGTTGTTTTTTTTTCTTCTTTTTATCATAGCTTAAAAAACCTCCAATTATTATTATTCGTTTGTAGTTTATAATTATGTGATGTAAGATTTGTAATTGTTTATGTATGTAAGGTAATTATTTATACTTTCTTTCATTAGAATTGTAATTTGTTTTATTCTCTGTTGAAGATGTTCACATTGGACATATTTTGTTTATGTATATTCAATTGTAAATGTTTTAATTTGGAGGAATAAAAAATCATTTAAAAAAAAAAAAAAAAGTATATGTGTGTGTGTGCGTGTGTGTGTGTGTGTGTGTGTGTGTATGTGTGTGTGTATGTGTGTGTGTGTGTGTGTGTACGTGTTTGTGTGTGTGTGTGTGTGTGTTTGTTTGTTTGTGTTTATGTAAGTGTGTGTTACTATTTACTTAAATTTTACATTAGCTTAGCTCCACACCACGCAATAATCTAAATATAGTAAATACTTATCTCGTTGGGGAGCGAACGGTCATTGACAACTTATTAAACAACCTAGAGACGTATTATTTCAAGTGGATTTAAGCAAACACATTCTTGGTTAATCATTTAGACTCAATAACCACGCCTTACGCATTATCCATATAGAATAACAACCTGCTCCAAAGTCTAACGTCTGGGTTTGATACTTGATTTAGTTGTCCGATATTAGTTTGTGAGAGAAGGGGTTTGGATCGGCGTACCAACACCGCCAAGGTTTTCTGACTATAACTGCTCGCTGATTATCTGATCCCATAATAAAGCTATGATCTTGATTCACATCTTCTAGCGTAGATGGGGCGTAGATCAACGACTTAAACGGAAACGTAGACGGATTTTAATATCGCAGCGAAACGACGATGTGTGAGACAACTAAAGCTAACATTCTTTGAAGGTGTTGCATTATAATAATGTTCTGATTAACATCGATCAACATCATCATTGGGTCATTACTTACTCATATAATATTATACTCCGTAGGACGCTCGAAAAGTTTAAAATCGGATTTAACAGGACAGAGAAAAGGAAAAGAAGAAAAAAGACAATCGGTCATAAAACTATATTCAGCAAAAACTTTATACCCGCCAACAACATTTCTTCCGAAATTCTTCGACTGTATTGATTATAATTTATAATTTTAGTTATAATAGTTATAATTTTGAAACGCACATTTTTGTCGCTGTCGTTGTCGTCATCGTCATCATCATGGGAGCGTTTGTGCGTTGTGTGGGCATTATCGTCGACATCAGTCTCCTTACGGCTCTGATCGGCCTCTCTCTCGCGGTAACGATCTCCATAGCGCTGGTCAAGGTAGGGTCCAAAAAGTTATTATGCATTTGTATTATGTATCCCGAGGATAAAACTGTCGCTAATATGTTATGTTTGAATTTAATGTATCAATAATTAATTGTGAGTTTGTGTCCGATGACCGGTGTAATAATGTAAAGCGCTCTAAGATGATTATCAATAACATCAGGCGCTATATAAATCGAAATATTATTTATAATTGATCAAATAATAACGTACATTCTGTTTCCTTTTCTGTCTTTTATGACTTGACAGTAGTAATGGAAATGTACAATAGGCTACTAACAATTATGATGATTATGATCGTACACAAACTATGAATATCAACTATTTGTAAATTGTCTAGTTTTTACCTTGAATTTAGATAATAACACAATTGCCAGATTTTAGGTATACATTCAAACTTTCATTTATTTTCACAATTTACAATAATTCGATCAAGACTAATTATGAGAAGGTGGCGAGAGTCATTGCGCTCGAAATATCGTCACCACATTGTTAAAACGCAGTGTAAAAATGGTTGTTGAATCTTTTCATATACAACTTTAGGTGTAGCATGATAAGTTGTACAAAGAAGGGTTGTGTGAAGCGGCCATTGTTCAAGCGTTGATGAAACGTGTTAAATCACGTGATAGTTTCGACCGCGAAATCATAGCGACAAAACCCCTTTTGTCCCATCGCAAACCAAGCGAACCGAGTTTAGCGCAGTGGTAGCGTGTTAGTCTTATAACCCTAATACCCTCGGTTCGATTCCTACCCTTGCCGCTTTTACATCTTGTTTTGTATTTGCTATTTCAACAATTGAAATTTATTCTAAACAACAGTTGTAGAACAAATGAAAACAACAGTTGTGTAAACTTTAAACAACTGGGGTTGTTGAATGTTTTCAACAAAAGTTGGATGGTTCATATGTTAAAGGCAAATATGCGTGGTATATCAGAGAAAATGTTGACATATAGAATTAACTGCACCCTTAATGATACAATTGTAAGATGTCAATATTCATTTCTATCATTCAATTGTTAGAAAATAATATACTAAACGTTTCAAAATACTGCATAGTCACATTATCAGCGACTGGTGCCTATTTTCAGCGGATCGATCCTCACACAAGCGACTGATGTATTTGTATATTCATTAATTAAATTAAATGTATTAATTAGTGTACCTATTTCAGTGTTTATTTATAAATTAATATAATCTATTTTGTTATTCAGTATTTTGTGTATGCCTCAATTCATTTTGATCATTGGGCATTTGTGGTACGTAAAACAACAGTTTATGATGTCTAATTTAATATATTTTGGGGGTATAGGGTTAAAATACAGGTATGTTAAATTTTGTAAATAGAAGTTGTACTTTGCTATGTATGGTCTATGAAATATGGCATCATAACGTATTGCAGACATTACACCTCGAGTCCAAGCAATCAATAATTATATGAGCAGGATCGCACAATGTCTTATCTGAAATAAAACAACCAAACTTCACACAATCATCAGTAGATATATTCAAACAACTTGAATGTGATACTGATATACTGATAATTATTGAAATTGTTCTACCTTCGCAGGACGATTTTAACGGGGACTGTCCGTTGTTCCCGACCATCAAACTCATCGGCATGATACCTGGAGGAAAGGCTAACTGTAACTTCCTCATCGGCATGCACGTGAGTCAACCAAAACGGGACCAAAACATAAGGGCCCGATTTCTTATCAGGTCCAGGGTAAAAAAGAAAGAATAATCAGTAACTGTTCAAACCATATCGCCAATGTGAAATATGACTAGCCCTTCCTTCTTCCTGCCTCCTGCCTCCTTCGGGCCTCCTTCCTCTAGTAGTTCTTCTAAAAACTAAATAATTTCATTTTCCTCATCCATCCACTCCTCTATCCCTCTTTCAGGCAATTCGCTTCATAACGACAGGTTCACGACGAACATTTGGGGGATTTCGTGGATTGTTTTGTGATGTTGGACGATATTCGCACGACATCCGTACGAATAAATTCAACTCAATTCAATTCTATTAATGTACATTTCCATTTTCAATACAAAATAAAACAATAGAATAATACAAAGATATATACAATGATAAGCATTTGCAATATACAAGACATTGCAAATATAGGGGGGAAAAAGAAAAGCAAAATGGCCTTGTGGGGGCATGGTTCCCCGAACAGTAGTTAATAGATTTACTTACACAAACAAAACTTTAAAAAGACACATACATGACAAAACATGACAGGGGCATCGTTCATGGCAAGACATACAAATGGGAGTAATCATTACCAAATCATTAATACAAAATTTTAAAAAAACAGTTGCTGCTTCAAGTTTCTTTTAAGTAGGTGTCGTACGACAACAAATCTGTTGTGGCTTGAAATTCGGACTACCCTATTTTTATGCCACGACAGATCCACGAAATTGTTGTCTTACTGTGTCGTGATAACATCATACGACAATCGTACGACATTCGTACGAAAATGACATGTTGTGGATGCCAAAAGTTTGGTGTCGTTCGATAGACCTGCGAAATAACCTCGACATTTTCTGACATCTCTGTTCCTATCATAAAAGCACCTGAAATTTAATTCTGACCACTTCCACGACAGTGGTATATGAAATTTAACCAGGACAGAAAATGTACATTTCTTACGACAGACCCACGACAGAATAATCTTGGGTTTCATTGATGTTACCGCAATCAGCCACACGATGGAAGCCCACTAAATCCATCTCAATATTAATTTGCTTATATAATTGTATTCCACAGAGTGTGTCTGCGTTTATCGCACTGGTGGCGGGCATCTACCGCATGGTTGAAGCATGCATGCAGAAGAAACTACTCACGACGTAAGTCATCATTATTGTTACGAATATTAAAGGGATAGTTGAGTTCTGGTAAGGAGAGTACAGTTTTGGTGAAACTTAATTTTAGTAACCAAAACCTGCATCATTACATAACAAACTAATAGTTATAACTAGAAAGGAACACAAAATTACAAATGACGTAGTAAAGATCATGTTATCATTAAAAAAGAGCCGTTAAAACGTAAGAGGGCGCTCTCTAAACACTCATCGGTTTCAACCATTTTGAATACAATATTGTGCATGTGATGTTTTGTTGAAATAGTGATTAGATAGAGAAATAACCAACAACTATTTAAATACCTATTTTGTAACTTTTTGAAAAGAGGAAGCATTTTTTTGAATTTTTGACGGCTTGTTCAAAATTCTCTAATAAACCTGGGGCCCCAGCTTTATTACAAATTGTTATATTTATGGATATTTCAGCCGTCTCTGAACCGATTTTGATCAAGCAAAGATGATTTTATTATTTAAATATTATGCTCTTTCAAATTTTACACTCAGTTTTTCATTACCTCACACACAAAAAAAGTAGTCTAGCGCCCTCTCTACCAAAACTCAATTATCCCTTTAATAGTATCATCATTAATTAATTTCATAATAATTTATGAAATTTTTTGTATTAATATTATTATTAACATTATGATAATTACCATTAATAGCTTTTGCTTGCAGCATATATATGCGGTTGAATTGAATCTCTGGTAAAGGTGTCTGTTGTTTTTTATTACATTTTATTGCTCAAAAAGCAGTTTTTGTCCAAATCTTAGCAGATGGTTAGTGATGTAAGCAAATATGTTTCATGTTTTGCGTCTATAGGGCGTTTCCCAATATACAGTTATTAGGCGTTAACATGCATGTATTTTGTTTCGTCTTCTTTGTTTACTTTTATTTATATGATCGCGCTTCCCCCATGTTCTTCGTGATGGCGTATGACCAGGGTCCCGTTGCAGAAAGAGATGCAATCGATTGCAAAGTTGCAATTAATTGTAAGTCAGAAAATGTGCGCGTTTTGAACCAATCAGATACAGCTCATTTGGTCACATGATCGTACTTACAACTTATTGCATCTCTTTCTGCAACGGGGCCCAGGTCGCTCTATTTATGTTTGTATTGCATGTAACTATAAAACAAAATAGACAAATGAAGAACACGGGGGCTACGCTCCTATACGAAGCGCATAGGGACATGCAATTGTGCTTATGTGTTATGCGCTATATAAAAGTGTTTCATCATCATCATCATCAAATCAAAACGAACTTACGTTGTTTGATGTTAGAAATCAAGTTATCTAAACACGGTGTATGTGTTGTTCTGTATGTTTGTTTTTTTTGTATAGGAGCGCAGCCCCCGTGTTCTTCGTGGTGACGTGTGTCCTGGTCGCCCTGTTCACCCTGTCAGCGGCCTGCGTGATCACCATCAGGTTCAATCGCCTGTGCTACAGGCTCCAGGATCAGCGACCCATACTAACATTCGACACGTGGGTCTATACAGCAGTTTTTCTATTTATTTGTATATATAAGGAATCAAAACATTTCATGGATTAATCGTTTTATATTGAAATATAAATAAAGTATAGGAAAAGATAGAGAAAATATGAATCGGAAAGGAATTGAGAAGATTTGGGAGGGGTGGGGGAGCTCCAGAGAGTGAGGGGGCAAAACATGTTACAAGTTGTCCCATTAAACATTCCTACTTCGCTGCCTCCCTCAACATGGTTACTCGTGGATTAGTAGAATGTTGGGGGAGGAGGGGAGTAGGGAGAGAGAGGGGAGTA
Source organism: Echinarachnius parma (assembly GCA_037951105.1). Classification (NCBI taxonomy): domain Eukaryota; kingdom Metazoa; phylum Echinodermata; class Echinoidea; order Clypeasteroida; family Echinarachniidae; genus Echinarachnius; species Echinarachnius parma. The sequence goes on along the minus strand of JBAMJV010003307.1, from coordinate 337,245 downwards.
TATAGGGGGAGAGGAGGGGTCAGGGAGATGGAAGTAATATCAGCTGGCACCAAACTATTGTGTTTACAAACATTCCTTCTTCATCATTTTGCCCGATATTGTAACTCGCTGATTGGTTGAATATTTTGTAACATAACGGCAACCTAACACCGCACAATAGTGTATAGGAGTGCTCGCGACAATACAGTAGTCCCGTATACTGCACGACAACTTCCGCCTAAATGGATTTCAAATGGCAAATAATTTGACATTATTTTGGTAGATTGTAAAGGAAGAATTACAAAATCGTAAAATAAAATTGCATAGCGATATATTTTTGAAAATATAGATTACACTGCTATGTAGGCCTATAAATGCTGGGTTTTTTTCACTCTGGAGACATTTTTGTGGGCGTTCCCAATTTTAATTTTCAAGTTGATTTCTTGTTTCATTGACTTTTCCATTGAAACAAATATTATTGTAATTGGAATCCATGTGAAAAACTATCCCTGATAGGCTAAAAAAAATGATTTTAATGTGATTTCCATGACAATGAAATTCAATTATCGAATTCTGAAACGCGAAAAATGTAAATTATTTATCGCAATTAACTTTGATTCATTCTCCGAAATGCAGATGCAAAGATTATCAGAAAGATAGCGTTGGCTGGGCCACTTACGATGGTTCAAAGTTCTACGATTACCTGATTACGGCTGAGGTAAGTAATTCGTAATTAATTGTCACTGAAGGTGAACAAGGCAGAGCCTCAGTTCCAGACACCAATATTTGGGCAAAATTACTTCATATTAAATATTCGGGCAGTTCTATGTTAGTTAGGGGCAAAAATATGTAATCTTAGGCAACATCTACTTTTTGGGGCAAAATTGTAATTTATTTTGTGGTAACTATAATGGTGAAGACGTGAAGGATGTTTCCCTGTATAATATATCGGAGCTCCTGAGAAAATGTGTAGTCTATCCGTAATATTTTGTTACCAGATTAATCACAATTGTTTCAAATTTACAACAATTGAGACATTGATTTGCAATGAAACACTGAATTAATTTTGTTTTATTTAAAATAATAGCACATAATTATTATCACACAATTACAGGCTTCTGCGTGGTTGAGTTTCTTCAGGATGGCCGCCATATCCCTCTGTTTCCGTTACCATAAGCCAAACAACAAAATACAAGAGAAATGTGATTGTTCCAAGTGATTTTGGTTGAATTCGACAAAGTGAATGGATCACTTTGATCATAATATAATATCACGTTGTTTTGCAGGCTTCAGCTTGGTTGAGTTTCTTCAGCTGGACCGCAATTTCCATCTTCGCTCTCTTCATGGCCGTCTGCCATGTCTGCTGCAAGGGCACAGCACTGAGATCGGTGGGGCAAAGACAATTAAAGGGGTAATAACATTCTGGTCGAGAGGGCGCGCTTCAAGAAACAGAATGTTCTCCTCTGTTGCTCCTCGTCTCTGGGGGTGAAGTTTACAAAGTTTTACAAAGATACTTTAAAATTATGGAAAGCCATGACACTACGCACTGATCTGCTATCATTGCAGGCGTTACTAGCGGACGCAGAGCCAGACGACCCGCAAGATGCTGTCGTAGCTAAACAGGTCGGCGAAACAAAATCGGCGAAATTGAATGCACACAAAATGAATTCGTGTGGCCAAATTACGAAATTGACCGAGAAATCTTATATATACTCCGCAAAAAAAGAAACTGGACACTTGTATGAGACCAAATATTTCGTATTCATTAACGATAAAATATATGATATTGTATATCAAATTAAAGATAAAATTACCCTCTTCAATATTCGCATGAAATCCAGATGAAATTATTCATGCATGACTTGTCACGGTCAATTAACCACACCAAGGTCTGTTTTCAAAAATAGCAAAAATGGAACATCCACTCAACCATATAAATGTTGATAAGCATAATCTAAAACGCTATATTCATGAGATGGCATAATTTTTCATTACAAATGTGACCTTTTCTATCTTCCTCTCAATACAGAGTATAAATGAAGACAAATTGTGAACGTTATAGGTGTTATTTCCATCCAAAAGTAACAAAATGGGGAATTCCATGGCAAAGCTTTATTAGTCAAAACCACAGTTTGTGCCCTTATTTCAGCATGAAAATGGTATAAATTCTTCTCAAGAATTATACCGTAGTCCAAAGATCTTCAAAACCTGAGAAAACCCTTGGTCAAACATTTGGGCAGTCTTTAACATGACATTTCTCTAGGTA